>JAAAKL020000676.1:0-38220 GCA_010016065.2 Carybdea cf. marsupialis auct. non (Linnaeus, 1758)
TCCATCTCCCCCTTACTTTGAGTCAAACTTATTTTTGGTTGCATTGGCATTTTCTTCAGATCTCGTTTGGTCCTTCATTCTAGAATCCCTCCTTTTACCTGCTGGGAGATGTAAGGATGACGGATGATATTTTATGCTCTAAGGAAGTGCATCTCTACTTGTCATTTCTATATCTCGCTAAAACAACTCCCTATCCTTTAAATGCTCATCAAGGCGGTATACGTTTATTTTTGGTTGTATTTGCGTTTTCTTCAGATCTCGTTTGGTCTTTCATTCTTTATCCCTCCTTTTACCTGCTGTGAGATGTAAGGATGACGGATGATATTTTCATGCTCTAAGGAAGTGCATCTCTACTTGTCATTTCTATATCTCGCTAAAACAACTCCCTATCCTTTAAATGCTCTTCAAGGCGGTTTACGTCTATTTTTGGTTGCATTGGCATTTTCTTCAGATCTCGTTTGGTCTTTCATTCTTTTATCCCTCTTTTTACCTGCTGTGATATGTAAGAATAGCAGATAATATTCTTATGCACTAAGGAAGCGCATCTCTACTTGTCATTTCTATATCTCGCTAAAACAACTCCCTATCCTTTAAATGCTCTTCAAGGCGGTATACGTCTATTTTTGGTTGCATTGGCATTTTCTTCAGATCTCGTTTGGTCTTTCATTCTAGAATCCCTCTTTTTACCTGCTGTGGTATGTAAGAATGACAGATAATATTCTTATGCACTAAGGATGTGCATCTCTACTTGTCATTTCTATATCTCGCTAAAACAACTCCCTATCCTTTACATACTCTTCAAGGCGGTATACGTGTACGTTTGTAACTTGAAGACACATTTTGACAAGTAAAAGTACAGTATTAACCTGATCTTGCTCTTGCTGTTTTTTACAGCTTATTTTGCTGTGGGGGCGGAGTCGTTTCGAGCCCCATGTAACTTTGCCGCAGTATGCCCCACGCTTCTGCACTTTGGTGTACTTAACGTACACTGGTCTGTCCTTGAATGTCTTAGTGATGCAAGACTTTTGGATATTGGAGCTATGATTCATTACATATGGTCTTTTTAGGGTACCTAGGATATCGGTCAATACTTACCAATCAAGTGACAGAATGATTTATTATTTTTATTTTTACCTTTAAATTGATATTTTTTCATAGTAAACTTTAAAACTTCATTTTCCTCTATAGATTACATAGTGTAAAAAGGGATAACAGTATCACTTGGTTCGAAATTTAAGAAACCTTTATCTTAATGGGCAATTTGAGTCAATTAGACCTCAGCAGTCCCCGTTTTTGGTCGAATCTTTACCATAGTACAACCGAGCACATTATAAACAGAATTGTACATCACAGTACAGTTCGTCACTGACAGATGCAATAAAATGTGAAAGTCCAAAAGTTTCAAATCTCTAGCACTAACAGACGGGAAATGGTAGAAGAGGTTGTGCTATGTGGGGGCTACAACAGCTCTTCGTGAGGAACGGAGCTAAAACTCACAGAATTTACAGACATAGCAAAAACTATCCCTACTTTTAGTCACTTCGAACAAAATGTAATTCTCAGAACCTTTTAATATCCTGAAAAGTCTCAAAATCAGAAGAGAACTAATTCTTATAAATTGTTGTTAGTACCAGTCTACAATTCTTCTAGACTGGGAAATATCTAACTAATTAAATTCATTCAGAGCTATCCGTTGCTGCTGTTGTTGCTATTGTCACGTCCAGGTCGCGTCGCGAAGCAAAGTAGACTATGTATATAGACATGCGCCTTTTTATTACGAGATTTTCTGTAATGATCATCAAACTCACACCTTATCCATCGACAACTTTGATAAACATTTAAAAAGTTAACAAGTTCTTTAAAATTCAAGAAAACGTCTTGGATAATCCAAAACATGTCTTGGAAGCTAAAAGCGCTAATTGTCTCATTTCTATGTATGTCAAGTATGATTTTGGTGAGCAATTTCGGAAATACTGACAAAAGTGATTTGAAATTGATTTAGATTCTTGATTGCTTGCTTTACTATGAAAGTCCTATCTCAATGTGTTTGCACTTACGTATCATTTTCTTTCGTATAAATACGATATACACTACTGAGAAAAATATAGATAATGAGTGAAGGCACCGTTTCCTAGATTTCACTTCAACAAAGGCCTATTCAGTTTTGTATCAATGTTTAATCGAACGTCCCTTTATACCTATATTGGACTTTCTTTCTTCTGCTTGCAACGCTCGCATATGACCTGCGCACTGTATTGTGTTCAACTGTACAAATGGTTGCTGCTACATATAAAATTGTTTGGTGTGGCAGTTTCAAAAAGGATACCAACAACGGTCGGATGCGATCTTTTACAGGCCAAAGATTACTCACGGTATTACAAAGGTTTCCTACTGCAATATATTATCAGGATAGGACAAAGGTTCTAGACTCACTAAAGCAAACAAATTTCCTCCAAATTTTCTTCGGGACTCCTGCTAGGTTGGTACATTTTCAACACTGCGAGGATACAATTGCTCCTAGTGATCTCTTATGCCTGAGCGATCACTCATTCTCATCTCAAGAAATTAAGGAGTATAGCAACTTTTCAGTACTTCTAGGACAGCTGGACGACGAATTTTAAGCAGTCTCCTTGTTTCACATTAAAGGAAATGCTAAATACTCATTCTGTATTAGCTAAGACAGGTAATTTTTATTTATTCTTCTACATGTATAATTTACTCTTTCGATTACCGCAAAGAGGTATTACTAGAATAGGGGACAGCGATAAGCTACGGTACAATCTTCAAAAATACAGTATTATGAGTAAACACCTTTATTATGATGATTCATAACAGAAGGGTTTCAGCTAAATTTCCGACAAAATTCTGATTTGTTCTTTTTATTATGTTCCTCATTGATTAACTTTAGGATAGTATTTCTATTGAATGATGTTTTATTACCTTAAGTACATTATTAAGCCTCCATTCGAGTAATGGGAAAAGCACATTTTATAATGCCTCGGGGTAAACAATACCTTTAGCTATTGGTACCCATACAAGTTATGATGTATGATGTTACCATAGTAAAATAGCAAAGTATGGTTGCAATTATCATGTTTCTTATCAAATACCGCTTGGGAAACCACGTTTATGGACTGTTCAGACACAGAAGCTATAATCCCAATTACACCCATCTTGTTTTATCCTGAAATGTAGATTTAACCAATAAAAATATAAAAGCTTGTAGATGCAAAACTGTGAACGCTATTCCTGGACTAATAGGAACCTTTGTAAGAAGTGAATAGGGTGAAACAGTCATTGGAGACGTAAAGTTTCAACCCATGCTTTAAGTGTTATCGTTTTATATTGGTTATCTAATGAGGATGTAAATTAAGAAACGTAAAGCCAAGGAAATCTGTACCTCCTACTTTCTACCTAACTTTTTTACGAACACAACACTTTTTGCCCAAAATTTGTCTTTCTTTACTTATTTTTTGATTACCTGTGTACTTTGCGAGTCTAAATTCCTATTGTTCTTGCGTGTTGACTATCTACCTATAAATATTAAAGTGCTTTGCTTGGCTACTAAGATAGACTACTGAGGGAAACTAACCCTAATTATGTTTACGGTATCTTTCTTTGTTGTTGTCGTTGTTGTTATTTATCATTCAGTTGGTAATCGATTTTTCTAGTAGTGCTTTTAGTTATTGCTTTATGGACAAAATCTATTGAACAATTTGATCCTCACGACACTTACATAACGTTGCATAAAAAAAAGCATGTGTATGCTTACTTGTCTCGTTATTACATTCCTATCTAATATATAAATATTCTGTAGGTTACTCTCTCATTCAAAACTTAGTCGTTTTTTATCTCTCTGGTATATTCCCTATATTTACAACCGACCATATCTTAATACGTTTCAGGCCTTTAAAACATTGCCTGCCCATCTGATTGTAAACAGAGGTCACTACCTCCGCACAGCTTTTAGAAGTACGGTAGTTATGTAAGATTAAATATTGCTTAACACAACTTTTAACTTTATCTTGCAAGAAAACGTGTTGTTGAAACCTTGAAAGTTGTTCCGGAAAACTTTGCTATAGTTTTTTATCTTGGAAACCAGTTTGGCCATGCAACAATCTGGAGAGCAATTCACTCTGCAAATACGTTGGGGAAAGACAATTGATATCTATGACACTTCAAAATGACCTATCTTTACAAGGATGCATGAAATGTTGAAGGCGAAACCGATAAACATGTTTGCAGTGCTAAACAAGATACAAGTCAGTTTAAACATGATCTAAACAGAGTGAATGATTGCAAAACGTTTTTATTTTAAACGTACCATTTTTTCTTTTTTTGGAAAGGGTCATCACAATATGAATAGTTTACCCTCAACTTGTCATGTCTGATTGTGGGAAGTTGTGATACTAAGATATTTTTTCTCATTTCGAATAGACCAAAAGTTTGTTATTAGCCACTTAATTTAGATGCAATATAGTAACTTGATAAACTAGAAACATTATATTATCTTAAGTCATGACAAAACAGAATATTTTTTGTAGGCTTAAAGTTAACAGAGCAGGACATAATATAAATAGAAGGTTAAAGATTTTTCATTATTTGTTGGCATAATGAACTTACTTTGCATGTGTTTTTCTTGCACCGGATCCTAAATTTTTGGGGTTTGGCTTTTTTTAGCTTTTTGATGTAAGTAGATAATTGAGGAATTATAAAACAATGTAAATATAAATTTTTAAACCATCTATTAATAGCAAAGCTATAGAAAAGGTATAGAAAGATCTATTGTTGTCAAAACTAATGAGTACATTGGGTAAACTGATGATGTATATATTATATATTTTAGTATTATATATTAATATTATATATTAGTATATTTTAAAAAGAATCATATTTTTTATTATTATCATTTTATGCACATTATTACTGTAAACTGTCATACTCATACATCATAGACATAGTATATCTAGAGCTCATTTATCTGTAAAGATATGTGTTACACTAAGTAATACCGATCAACTTGTCTAGTATTTAATGGATTGCATCATATTAAGAATTTTAAAATATATATCTGTAGTTCAAATTGTCATTAACCCCTAATTCTATAGACATAGGGAATATCAATCTTCTTAAACATTTGCAAGAGACAAAAATATAAGTTTAAAATTACCACTGACTTGTTAATGTGGTGTTATAAGAGTCCTGTCATGTGTTCTCCAAGGGATACAAGAGCACAATCTTCTTATGAGGAAAGCCGGCTAAGTATCTAAACTTTCTTAACTCTTAAACGACTTTGAGCATTCAGAATTCTTTAGAATTTCTTTTGTAAGTACTTTTGTTTCTGATAAGATATGTCTTAAGCTTTAGGAATTAAAAACATATATTCCTAATAAAAACGTGCGAAATTGTGTCTTGGTTTGTGTTTTCAGTTGTAGTAGTTGTAGTTGTGTGTAGTAATTTTTGTTGTGACCAATGTAAATCTTGAATAGAACTTAACTAGTATATCAGCACAATCTAGCAAACAGGAAATGCCATAAATAATATTCTGAGTCATAGAAGAGGAATTCCTTTGTTCTTATGAAAATTGACAGTGTAAAGCTACACGGGGCATGCAAACAAAAGCTTTAGCTGCTCTCTCTGTGACATTTGTACGCACAAGGCAGACACAGCTAAGACTTCTCCTACACAATTTCTTACTATTATGAAATCAAAAAGCGGCTGGTCTTACTGTGGCGCACGTTACGTTTGAATTTAAAAGTGACTCGAGTTTAAAGGGGAATGAACGGGTATCATGCAAATAGAGCCCTTGTAGAGAACTACGTAATAGATTAGCATTGTTTTGAAAAGAGGCTGCAAAGATGCGTCTTTAATTCCATGTTCTGTCACAAACAGTGCTTCCCAAAGCATAAACATTAAAATTCCCCCAATGTTAATCTACCTAAATCGACAATAAACTCATCATTGCTCCTGGTTTAAAATTTTAACCTACAAGAAATGTAATTACCACTGTGTGCTGATTTCTTAAAAATCACTATTGCGTGACATTTTCAGAGTCGCCTCTAAACTAAACAAGATTTAGTTTGTAGAAGCTCATGTTTTTTATAATGATTGTTGTGGATACAGCACATTGTAAATTTTCCGTTGCTTACCATACAAAGATGAGTAGCATATCACAAAATGTGTCAGTATATCAATGACTTCTAAAATGCCATTTTAAAGGTAAATGAAGAATTTCTAGTATTGTTCCATTTTTGTTAGATTTAAATCAATTCATACAATCTCTTTCTTTTGCTCTCGCTCTCTTACTGATATTTATCTGTGAATATATGTAAAATACATAATATATGATGTATATGCTGCAATAGACATATATACGTATTTCATTTGATTAGTGTTTCATGGATGTGAAAGCATCACTTTCTCCTTCAAACACGCCATGCCTGTCGACCCACTTTATATTTTATCGTGATAACTGTCAACGTAGAAATAGGGTAAAACTTACCTTCATGAAATGACAAGTCGTCATTGCTATAGTTCTACAAATGTCTTGCCACTCATTATTCTTTTTGCTCCTTGAGCTTAATCTAAGCATTTCTTCAAAGTTTGGTGAATTTTAGCATTAACGAAGAATGTTAACTTTTCCTTTTACCAGGAAAGCAATCCTAAAATTATGGTTTGACTTAGCATCATGGTCATTTCAATAACAATAACCAAATAGTAACGGTTATCATAACAACGGAGTTCCTTTAGATTCGTTATCTTTCGAGCAAATTTTAACGGTTTTGATATTATGCGAATAAGATAAGAAAAAGAAGAATTGTGGTGAAATAGAATATTCCATGTTTCCTGTTTACTTAATTGGCATTTCATTGCTCCATGCGTATCTTTGATCTATATTACAAGATTTGTTATAAAAATAGTGTCATTCGAAGTTATCTCCATGCGATCAGAAATAGTATTTGTTGACAGGGGCTTGGTCTATTTTTTTCTTCCATCAACAGCATATGAACAGTTGATAATAAATACGAACAGAAGAAGAGAAATGCAAATTTTGCAATTTGACCAAGTATAAAGTTGAAGGGGGAATTGGATTAGATGCAACTGCAAGTACATAGAGAATGATGGATGATACTGAAGTTGCAGTTGTCGATAGTAGAGCACTTTATTTGTTAAACATGCTACACTATATTAGTTGTTAAATGTGAGTCTTTCGGAAGAAATGAAAGTACAGCACAGGTTATTTGGAGACCGTGAGGTCATCGATGGGGCAGATACTTCCAACGATTCAATCAGTGAAACTTCTTCTTGCTTTCTTAGAAATGTAAAATGTAATCTATGAAATTAGTATAGGTTCAGTATATGATTATATTTTATCTAGTATCAGCGTAATTGATGGTATTAAAAATACAGACTGTGCGCATGGCAATCTTTAAAGAGACCCATATTATTGGTTTTTTAGAACAGCCTTCATTCAAAGACTGTTTTAAGCAAAAGTACAAATAAATGTTTGTTGCTGCATTTTTACTTTTTATTACGTCAAGGATGATCAAGCAATATTATTCAGGCCCGTTTTATATCTCGATTTTCCAAGTTAAGAAAACTTACCGATTTGATCAGTATTCCAATTTTCAAAATCTTCGTAAGAGTTCGGGTCAAAGCAGCAATTCTGATAGGAACATAATGACTTTAATAAACCTTGACGTTATATAATCTAATATTACACCATAATCTGGATTTTAATATCATTTCCATTACGAAACGAAGAAATAAACATTGTAGAACAATTTTAGTACCATAACATGCCTAGGTTATATTTAAATAATCAGAGGAAAGAATATCAATCCATTATGTAAAATAACAATTCAAATTGTGGTAGGACGTTCGTACAGTACATAAACGGTCATATTACGCGATTGTCATAAAAGTTCTGGAAAAAATTATTACAAGTTTATTTTATCGCTTTCTCTTCATGTTGCATTGATTATGAAGACATCAGTGTATCACGTGACCATTTCTCACCCACCGCTCTTAAAATAAAAAAAGATACCCGCAACTTTATATAGCACAAAGGCAAATCTAGTGAAATTTCATAGCTTTAGCGCATTGATAATTTCTCAGAAATGAAGGAAGGGGAGAAGTCCTTTCTATAAGACAAAGAGGGTATTCTAAATAGCTTTCTAAACAAGTGTACTAAACAAGGTGCAAGTTGTAAACATGGAAGTGACAAATACGTACGAAAACTTAGCCGCCTCTATCGTCATTTTTTCTTCAATTATTAATTGATAAGTAAACAAAACTTGCAGACATTAATGAATGGAACACCGAAAGGTATCATCGATTCCTTACTTCATTGCCATCCTCCTCAAATAAAAATAGATATTTTACCTTCGTTTATACTTATTAGCCTATCCCTAGTCTTCTTGGTAGTGTTTTAATCTGAGTCTTAGGGTACGAGGAGTAAACAATCGTAAATTTTGTTATTTCACTCTAATGAAAAACACCTTGCACTGATATCTGTAAATTGCTAGCTCCTTGAAGTATACTCTCTTTCAGAATGACAACAGAGTTTCTAAAGCTTCTCCTTCTGATTGGTGCGATCAGGGAAGTGGAGTCGTCTACTTGCACTTGCGAGTGGAATGAATGGGGACCCTGGTCAGGATGTTTCGTCCCATGCGGTACTACTGGTTATACCGCTAATGGTGATAGAACAAGGACTAGAACACCAAAAAACTCCTGTGTCAACGTAGCACCGTGTGTATCATCACAGACTGTACCGTGGTGCAATTGTGGAAGTGGGACTCCGCAGGCTAAATCGTGTACATGCAACACAGGCTACAGGGGAACATGTTGCAATCTCGGTAAGAGGAAAATAGTTTAATATCTTCAATCCTTTAAGATAACAAATAAAAATTTTTCTTTTTTCCTATAAGCATACGTTTATCTGTCTGTTAAGCCGGGTGGGAGCTGATTATAATGGAGAGTTGGTGGCTAAGATCAATGGACGATTTTTGCAAGATCTTGATGCTTGTATGCTAATTTTAAGCTCTAGAAGATGTAAATTGATTCGTTTAAGCAATAGTAAATAATGACAGTTCTTAATGTTGATTAATCAAAAGAATACTCTTGCAAATTTGGGAATATTTATAGTACGTTCATTCATTCATTCATTCATTTCATTCTATTCTTGAAGCAAAATTATTGGAGCACTACCGCTTCACCTCTCCTCTAGAAGTGTCTGCTACAGGCTGACAGTTACCGTAGTGAGTATATTCTGTTTTTGATGCTCAAATTTACAAAGGGGCCTAGTAAGTCATATATCTTACACCGATAACTTTCTACAAAAATTCCCAGCTTGCAAAACACTGTTTCAAATGACCCGTTGCGATTGGTTTACTGATATTTGAAATCGATAATGTTAATGATAATAATCGATTTTCCTTTTTCCTCCTTCTGTAGCTCCATACACATCATGCAAAGAAGCGCTGCTTGACAACGACAACAAGACAGGTGATTATCACATTAAGCCGTCAGCATCAGTACCGCTAGTACAGGTTCGCTGTGAGATGAGGGGATTAGAGGTTTTCAGCATCATAGCAATTTCAGGAAACACGGAGAAAGAGGTTACTGGAGCAACACCAACATCTTTGTACTCGACTTTATTTTTGTATTCTCCTAGCCTTTCTGCTGTCAAGGACTTTGTAGACAGCCAATCAGAATGCAGACAACACGTCTGGGCGCAGTGTACCAAGAGTAGATTTGTCGGAACTAACAATGCGTGGTTAAAGAATAGAAATCAAGTTAAACTTCATTATTGGGGTGATGCCTCCCATACTATGGACGGGTGTGCCTGTGGAGTTACAAGAACCTGTCATTACCAAGACTATCGATGCAATTGCGATAGTGCGAGTAGTCAGCAATTAGTAGACGAGGGCTTCATAAACGACAAAACAATTCTTCCTATCACTGGCATTGATCTCCAAGATACGAATGGAAACGATGGAAAGATCAAATATAAAATTTCAGATTTGGAATGTATAGACAGGACTTTTATAATACAACGTGAGTATAAAAACAATATTATCAAATTTGAATTTCGTATTAACAAATTCCCCTATTTGACTTTATTCAAAATTAATTTAGATCAATATCGACCACTGAAAATTTGGCGTTCATGCAAACGGTACTGGGTATGGTAAGGTTAGATGAAATACATTTGTTTTACAAACTTTTGGTTTTATTGGAAAATAAACTATTAACATGATAGTAATAGTACTGTTAAAATATCTTGTTGCAGCAGGTAAAAGTTGTCACAACGTCACAATTGCGGTAGGTAAAATTTATGAAAATAGACATAGACATAGACAGAGAATCTAATGGAAGTATCAAAAAGTATTATATTTTCAGCCGGAGCTCAAACAGTAAAAAGAAGTTATGATACGAGACAATTTAAAAAGATATTTATTAAGATCAAGAAACTTTTCACCGTTCATCACCAGTTGATCAAATCGATAAAGAACTACAGTTCAGTTTGATATTTTCCCTTTAGAAAGGGGATCAACATTTACAATAAAAAATATGCGCTGGTTTGTAGAATGGTGCGCTAATGGCTCCCTAAACATTGAAAACTTAAACACATATTTCTTTTGTCCACAAAATTTAGGGTTACGAATTGGAATGTTGATAGAATCAAATACAGCAACACTCTCTCACTAAAATACTTAAGTGTTCATCCTCTTAATTTTCGCGGCATTCAACGCTTTCTACAAGGAGCTGTTCAATTACGGAACAATCGGCGGCTTCCGAATGTTCTCCTTTCTTTATAGCTGCTCTTTCTAGGTAGAAGTTTTCCATCTTCTCGAATCCACATACGTATATGTTGCATAATTCTTTCCAGCAGATTTTGAGAAGTATGGCCTACATGAATTTCCACACAGTAACATTTTTTCCTTGTTAAATAACATGACTTTGCTAAAAGGTAAGCCGTTCAGCGTTTTGGGCAGTTGGGTGACGTTGTCTGAACCAAAATTCAAACAAGGTCATCTTTACTTTTTTCTCGCAAGTCTCTGATACGGGATTTAAGTCATAGTAACCTTACAAAGACTTGGCATCGCTTGGAACCCAACTCGGGATCACGGCACAAGCAGGCTCTTGAGAAAATGCACAGGCTACAGCACCTAGACAGACATTCTTGGAAGATTTCTCTAAGTTTTTTTAACTCGTTGGTAGGTTTTAGGGTGTGAAACACTTTTTTAGCTCTGTTAAACAGGCAGTTAATAAGAGACAGCTTGTCATTTTGAGCAAAGAGCGAATCCACCTTGTCTAAAAACTGGTAAAAGTTGTTTTAATGTTCTCAAATTAAAAGAAATATATATTTATATATGTATAAAAGACACACTATTTGAACGATGAAAGGCAGGGAAAAAAAGAAAATCACTTTGTAAAGGCTAGGAAGCTAATACATTCACACTTCATCTGAACTTAAGTAAATTCTAGGAAAGAGTTCTTACACTTAAAGATTTAATGAAACTGAGCGTTACTTGCTGGATTAACAAATTTACAAGTTAATATATGTTTTCAAGATACAAGTTTTCTAAATGTTTGTGAGAATAAAGACTAAAAAAATGTAAAAATGTATATCTTTAGAGTGTTGTCTTTGCAACACAGTTGGTCTTTCCAAAGTACAAAATGGTAGGCAGATTTTTCAAATCACAGCTTTGGGAATGTTAGTTTAAACTTCTCTTTTCTCTTCATAATAGACCTATCATATCCTGCGCCGCGTTACCTTGCCAAAAGTCCAGAGACATCTCTGGTCATAGTACTGACTGAAAACAGATTACCATCAAACGAACACAAAGTGATTTTATCACTATCATGCTTATCCTTGAACCTTCAGCCCAAGGATTTTATTCTCAAAAATCCAATGCAACATTTTCAATTTTATAACTGTTTCTTTGGGTGTAGAAAAAAAGAAAATGTTGGATATTTTGCAGGCTTTATGAGAAAATGTTATTTAAATAGCTTTTTGTTTGAATACGCATCAAGGTTGGTTGTGCTGTTTCGTTGGTTATTCAATCTTCAAAGTCTTCAAACTCTACTAAGCTAATAGTTCAAATCATACCAAGAGATATTCTATGTACGACATGAATAAATTGATTAAGTCAACAAGGACCACAAGTATTTTACAATTGTTGTAAATATGACTTAAAGGCATAAATATTATAACTTCATGCTATCGGAATGTGGTTTCTAATACTGCATTTTTCATCTTCAGGCAGTACTTAAGTACAGCATTAAGTATTTTGGAATACAAATGAAAAGCTAAGTTCCTAAATTAGGTTAACAAACTTTTCAAAAGACTAGTCTGGAAATATGCTGTGGAAGAGAGCACAGGGAGCCGAAGTGTCCCATAGAAAAAGAAAGCAAGGAATTACTACTCTTCTATTGATTCGGATATATTTTCTCTCTTTGTGCAATGGATTAAACGTTCCTCTGCTATTCATGAACTATCTCATTAATCCTCTATAAGGAATAAAGAGCATCTGTCACGTGTATACTGCAACATTTATGTATGTGCCCGCTCAAGCCCTGGCGATTGGTATTCGAATTTTATTCCACACGTACCTCCTTAAGCTGGTTTCATCAAAGTTCATATGTTTCCCTATCAGATTTAATGAACGTCTATTCTTTCCTCAGGTTCTGGCTACTTTGACATTTTTTATGTCTACCAGCTAGGTTGACACCTTTTCTTCGTATGCCTTGAGCACACTTCCATCTTTCTCTTTCATTGGTCTATCAATTGTTCTCTTTCACTTTCCAACAAGAGTATTGAGTATCTTTAGCACTGTTTTTGTTTCATCGTTTCTATCTGTTTCTTCAGCAACGATAGGCTTTTGTTCAAGCCATCTTAATTGGTCTGTTCTGCATACTACGTTTTGTCCCTCCTTGTCTACTCCTTTGTATTTCACTAGTTCAAGTGTATCTTCCCTGTGGTCCACTAGTAGTATTTCTCTCTGCCTTTTCTCGATTAACTTTTCCCCTTGATCAATTTCGATGTGGTTTAAATGGGGATGAAATTCTATAACATTTTTGATACGTAGCTACTGCTATGCCACAATTAATAAGCAAATGATTTTTTATAATATTTCTGTACCATAATGTGAACAGAATATTTCATGATTACCTGTTACATAGCAATTTTAGGTAACTACGAGACTCATCAATCGATTCAGTTATAAATGCCATAAGTGACGGATATCTTCTTTACTTCCACTTCCCCTTCTACTATACGTCTTTGATATCCCCCATAACTATCACCTATAAAATTGCATTACAAATCACATTTTTATAACATAAAAATCTGACAAATTATTTTTCCATTATAGAGTTGAACCATCCTAGGGCAGCTTGTTTTATACCTATCTGCTCTTGTACTACCAGTAGCAATTTTTTCCTTTTTAGTGATGAAAATAATACTTCTTATGTTTTACGTCGTAGCACCTCAGTCACAGCCTTCGTCAAAAACTATTTGCAAAGGTAACCCTCAGACAATAACTTGCTTTGAAGGACAGTCCCTTCGAATCAAAGTAGCAAATTACGGACGAACTCAGACCGGATTATGCTCCTCATCTAACAGTGACAGGACAGAGTGTCATTCGCCGGATAGCACAAGTAAAGTTAAAGAGCTCTGTGAAGGAAAACAACAGTGTACATTGTCAGCAAGCGATTCGATATTTACACTATCAACTTGTCCAGTGGATGAATACAAATTCCTCCTGCCTACAAAGTGTCATGATAGGGTATTATACTACACGTGACTCTTTTATGTGTCTAATTTCCTCTTACTGTGATCACTAAGCTTTGTCCTTATACTAACAACCAACCAAATACCAACAACCTCTTCTTGATTATTCTTAGCCTATCAAATGCATTTATTGTAATTAAGCGTTCTGTGATTGGTGTGTAATTTGCATAATCAGAAATCATGCAAAGTGAGACTGGATGACTAAGGAACGTATTATATGCAAGAAACGTATTTTTAAATAATAAAGATAGGAAGTAGGAATAAAAACACTGATACTAATCTATGTTAACTTACCGACAACAAATTCACTTCTAATTTTGCGAAACCATTTGATATCCAAAATGGATGTAATAACAGCTTCTATTCCTCCAAAGGAACTATCTAATCCAACCGTAATTAGCATCAGGAAGAACATGACGGCAAAGAAATTTGCAGCTGGAAGTACGTTGATAACTTCTGTGAGTGCAACGAATGCCAATCCACTTCCAGATGGAGTCTATAACGTTAAAGGCATGTTAATAGAACAAAGCAGAATACTCGCACTGTTACACGCTACGAATTAACTATTAGCATTACGTGTTTACACAGAAAAACATTACGACGATTTATCAATGACGTCAGTACTTGCTCTCTTCTTTTTATCACTACATTGCATTGCACCTTTGTCGCCAGCATGTACGGTGATTTTCAACCAATCACAATAAAAGGGTACTAACTGCATATTATCCTGTATTTTTTGGTGTCTGTTGTGGCATATGCTGATTGTAGGCCACAGGGCACAGTGCTTAAAAAGTGTCTCGAGAAGCTAAATGAAGGTTGTCTGCTTAGAAAGTACTTACTGTTTGATGTGGATCATTTCGATTTGTAATAGCAAATGTTACGAGATCCATTATTGGATTTATAAACGGAAAGCCATGAACTTCCTATGGCTTTGATTTTTCACAAAAATTCTACAGTCTGTATTTGTTAATTTTGCCGACGGGAGGAGGCTTATTACTACATTGCGATCTGATAATGGATATATCCTTGCTCCCATTGATAGCAGTAAATAGCCATTCTTGTCAAATTTACTGGAATTTTCATCCTTGTTGTCCATCTCCTCCACAACTCAAGTATAAATCAAACAATGTATCAAAAGCGTTTCGAGTCAAGACACGTTCCTACAAAACAGGATGCAAAATAGTGATAGTGACTTCACTTACAATTTCATTACTAACATTAAGAGTCCATTACCTCTTTTAATATCTTTTGAATGCTACAATGTGGAACATCAAATTGCGATGAGATGTTACTCTTTAGCTGAGCTGTAATTTGCTGAACAGATGTAGAATTCATCATTGTCGGTTGATACAAAGTATAGAGTGACGAGTTTGCCATCATATTGATTTGCTGTAAGACCTCGGTTCTCTTCAGTTGGCAAGACTGAGTCAGAATATGTGCTCTGTGAGGAGAAATAATAAACTGTGATACAGATGTAACAAGTAAAGTGCAGAAAGAAACAGTACTTACTTCATAGGACATATTATCAATAGGAAAGGGAGCAGTAATGCATGTTACGTGTTATTGTTAGTACTATTGTCTCCTTGAAAGTACGTTAGGGTTTCATGAAAATTTAGGGAATCTTAGGATCATAAAGGAAACCACTTCCGTTGCAATGCCTCGTTTGTACGTAATGTGTTCGAGTTTTTTTGAATCCACTTGAACTTTGCAATTTTCAGCATTTTCATAAAAATTGTTTTATTAAAGTTAACAAAATGCGGGTAACTAGAGCATTGGTTATGGTCTGTGCCATAAAAGCCGAATTGGGGAAATGACTATAGCTGTGATCTAGCGAAATATTAGCTGGGCAATTGGTTTATCATGAGTGTTCTGGAGTGATTACCAATTTTCTGACACAGTCCTACTTAAATCTTTTGTTGAAAACAATTAAGTTGTCGAGGAGGTAGTAAAAAGCCGCAAAGTTACTTACATCAGACGAACTCACTTTTCAACATAGCTGAACCACTCTGGGGAAATACCTGACCTATTAAACTTGAAGATTGTCGGCAATTTGTACTACATGTATTAGCGAATTCATAAGGAGCTATGCTCTCAAACGATAAGGTTCCACCAGACAAACGAAGCTTTATAGGAAGATTAAAAAAAAACGTCTATAGAAAATAATCTAAATTGTAAAATTAGCTCCGATGTCCCCCAAGCCGGTGCTAGATCAGCCCATGATGTGTAGTAATTCCGGGTCTTTTGGAAAAAAAATTGGTCTCTGTGACATTCGATATATAATCTTTAGCCTTATAAAGTATATACGATACATTCTTAGGCTCATCATGTGTTATGTTCCCGGAAGTTAAGGCAACCAAAAAATCACCATCATTATGTATGTAAGCGACTACATTAGAAACAACCACTGATCTCTAAAAAAGACTGGATCGAGCTTTCTATTGTTTCCAACTACGAAAAAGTGTAGTCGCGAGTACTGGCCCCCATTAGTTAAAATAGCGCGGGAAAGTCCGCCATGTTGAGAAACATTGTTTATAAGCTTTGTGTGATGGGGACTGAAATGGCGTCGAGCGACTGACCTCACTTTGAGACGAAAGATGCTCGATCCAGTGTTTTTTAGAGATCAGTGGAAACAACGCAACTGAAATTCGAATATTAAGCAACCTGACAACTTGACTACCGAGGAAGGAGTTTATTATTCTAACTACTTTTTATGGCTTTTAAAGGAACACATAAATATTGCTTTGACTCCTTAAGGAAGCGTCTCTCTACTTCCTATGACTTTAGCAATTTCTACTGTAATAATACCATTTCCAAAATATCAATTATTGCCACTAGAATCTCAATATTAGGTGACAGGTTCCTTTGAGATCTAAATAGTTCTGGATTTGTCAATAGTCATTTGAAATCGGACAAACAAAATTCTAATCGTCGAATCAACAAATGGCCACGGAAGGGGTGGTATGGTTCCCTGATCTCACTAACGGTGTTACAAGAAACAGATTGGTTGATTGAGAGAAAGGTGCCATTTTAATATCTGGGTGCGTAATAGTCTGAAAATAGCTTAAAAACGCGTTTTTAGTTGGAAAATTATTAACACTGCTGATATCTGTAAAATCACTTAGCGAACTTTGAAAATAAACATAAGCAGGAGCTTTTTCTAAGGTGAAAACACGTCTATTTATGACATAAATAAACTTCCTTTAAAGATTGGATATGTTTGTAAACACGGGCGTCCGCAGAACTTTTCCTGGAAGGGACAGAGGGACTTTGGGGTGGCCTTTTGAAAGAATGACCAACGATTTATGTGGCTTTAAGATTCCTAGGACGTGATGGCTTTTCCTTTTGTGCTCTTGATACATCTTAGGCAAATCCATCACAGCCATAGTATCATTGCCATCAAAAGAAAGCAACAAGGAGAGGTATGTTGCTCCATAACGTAGTTTGACAGGTGCATTTAGTGCATAAAGAGTTGAAGAGAGTCCAGTTTAATGCAATCTTCGAACATCTTGAGAGACGATACACATATGCCATTGAGGCCCCAAGGATTTATTGCAGAGGAAAGAGGTCAAGTCTACTGCAGAAGGAAAAATTGTTGGAAAAATAGAAGTCGGTTGCCAACATTCTTATTGCTTACGTATACGCCTATGCTTACAGATACATATTGAGTAGATTTTTGAGGTCCTTTTAGGGTTCATTTTTTTGAAGCAGCAGAAAGGCCGATCAAGCATTTGTTGCTTTGCAAACATTGTTTGAAACCAAAGTTCAAAGACCGATATGATACTGTTTGAGTCTACTCTCACCTGTGTCCAAGTAAAGAGAAAACAGCCAACCCAGCCAAAAATGATGTAAGTGCATTAATTGTGCTGATTACAGCAACATCAATTAACATATCCTGGTGAGTAGGATTGTAACTGCCATACGTCACCATCCCACCGGATGCGAGGCTGAGAGAGTAAAATATTTGTGAGGCAGCCTGCAGCCAGACATAGGGATCAGCCAGCCTTGAGAACTAAAATAAAGTTAAGAGCGTAACTACAACTTCGTATTTCCTTCAAATTCGTAATATAATCTACGTTAAAAGTACTTCGTACAGTAACTGATTAAATGACAAAATAATCTGAGGATCATTTCTATGGAATGGGATAGGACTATTATTAATATAACTTGTGACAAGTAAATCTTAGCAGCCCCTTTTTTGGCTACTCAATAGTAGTAAACCCTTAACATCTCTTTACTCTGAAAAAATATGGAAAAATACATTCTCTTTGCTGAAACGTTATCTAATTTGTTTTAGGCAGGGAGCGATGAAAGATTATGCAGTTAGCATTAGATGTAATTTCTATTAAAGTCGTGGAGTTCGCCTCTTGTGAAAGTGAAATGATCTTTTCATAGAAAGTGACATATCCTACTAAGCGGTTGCAAGTTTAACAAAAAATAGTTGGGGTGATGTTGGTAAGCCGAGCTTCGTTTAAGATGAAATGTGCCGAAAAAGGTCAAATGAACAGATTTGTGTACTTTTCCCGTACTGTCATAATTTCATGTATTACTTACTAAGTAGACAAACGCACTGTGAAATGTTTCCATAGGATTTCAAATCAGTATTATTTACCCGATACCTATTTGGCTAAGCAAGACTCACTTAAACGTAAGGTCAAAAAAGAGAAAGATAAGAAGAAGAACAACAACAACAACAAAACGAAGAAAAAGATGAGGAAGAAGAAGAAGAAGAGAATATCAGAAAAGGAAGAGAGGTAGCTAAGTTAGGAAAATGATTACCTTGAGGATAATTGTCTCTGCATATTTTTCTTGATTTGATTATAAATGCATTATAACCCCCCACCCCCCACTTACAATAACACCATTGTTTTCTCTGTATCTTGATTGTTGTATAGGGTAGCATAAATGGATTAAGAAAGCCTATAAACATTAACTAAGTCCAATTTTAGTAACTGTTTAATAACTTTATATTGAATAATATCCATTCCTACTTTCTGTGAACGTCTAAAAGCTCTCAAATGTTTCCTATTTACCTGTTGGGTCTACACCACCTGAGTGAAATATCTTGTTGCGCTCTCGTCTGTTTAGATACTTTGTAAAGCAAAAATTTGATCTAAGAGCTTACCCGAACAAAAATGGAGTACATTTCAAAGTTATCATATTTCGCTAGTACATCTAACCTAGCACATGAGTTTTGATCAAATCTGAAGTGGAACTTTAGAGGGAACAATCCCATCTCCCATTCACATCTTAATAAAAACTGCAACAAACATCCGATGTATAAGAGTTCTTCGATGAATGAAAGAAATAGCGAAAGCATTTTAGCACTAATACGACACTCCTCAGAGCATACAATCGTCAGAATTGGAATTGAGAAGAAATCAATGAAACTTATACCCAATTACGGTGTTTTCAAAGTAGCCAATAACAAGTCTGACTGCTAGATTGGTGATTTTGTACACTGAAGAGTATCAGAAGAAAAAAGCTTTTAAGTACTAAAATGTTTTCGCTCTTTCGTGCAGTCCCATTGTTCTGTACCACCAACAAACTCTATGAATGAAAGACTAACACTAGGACCATGGAAGTACGGTAGACGAAACCTATTCTTTTCCTGTAAAAGACCAACTATAAGCAGGATCTGGTAAAGTCGCTACTATCACACATTATGCAGTACACAAAATTTACTGTAAAACATAATTCGTAATTGGCCCACTTTTTCGCAGAGCGTGTTCTGGCAAATGAGAACGGATTCCATTTCTGATTCTGTCGGGCACATATTAAGAAAGCATGGATACCGGGAGCGTCAATATTTTTTATACTTATCACTTTAAATTTTCTCTTCTTCACAATGTATTTTATTCAAGAAGAACTCTGTTAAATCATAAACCATAGTGTTGGTAAAAAGCTCTTCATTACAATGTTGCAAAAGTATGGGAAAGTATCGTTATAGAAAGCTTTCTGAATTTAGAGCATATACCAATCTTGTTCAGGTTCTTTGAAAGATTGTATCTTGAAGATAACACAACTTAGATATTGCTTACGTCCATAGAGAATAGATGCTTGAGCCCTTCATCAAATCCTTCAAGAGTGAATCCGCTGATCAGAAAAATGAGCAAAGCCACATAAGGGAATATAACAGTGAAGTACACCACCTGAAAAGGCAAAGGAAATATAAACATTTTAGTCACTATATCTAAAAATAGCAAGAATACTTCCCACAAGGTAAGGATTTTGACTACAAAAGTATGTAGTTTGACAAACTGTTACATGAATGCAAAAATTGAACGTTCCAGTGAAACTCTTCAACTGTATATATTTGTGTGGTTTCGAAGATATTGGAATTTCGTTTCTTCCTCCAGATTTCTCCACAGAAGGAAACTGGATGAACCGCTTCGACGTTAATAAATTTTGCATTTCTCAATTTTTGACTCATTGAACCAAGTCAAAGTATTTTAAAATATTGTTATCGTTTTCTCATCTAAAAACCTAACTGTTTGTTTCAACGCTGTTTGATCTATATTCTGATTAAAATTCAAACGCACTTTAAAACTATAGCAAACAATCCATGATATTCAGAAACGTCTTATACACGTCTCTGTGTGATTATCATATTATCCATTTTCCACTTTAATGTGTTTTTGATAATTTGCTTTTTAAACAGTTCAATACCAAATCTTTTCTGAAGATAGAGATCTTATCAATCAGCTTAATAGATTGCTTACATTGAATTATTGACATTTTATAATATTTTGCTGTTTGCTTTTAGAACTCAGGCAAGACAGGTATTTACACCATCCTGCACAAATGGGTCAATGAGCAGTCTTCACCTATGTTTCAAAGAGTCAATTAAATTTTACTCAATCATAATTACTTTTTCGCTAGTAAATCCAGTGAGTAAAATAATATTGAGAAGAAAGACGTGGCAAAACAAAAATACGTAACTTATTATAGAACTCCTCTCTTTCAATCTTGATGCAGCAAAGTTAATATGTGAAAAATATATTTGCTTTGCTATCTTAACTGCAGTTTCTTCAGAAGTGCATTCCATCATTAAGATGGTTCCTTAAGTATCAGTCATTTTACTGTACGGAGGATGATCGGCTACTGGGATTAAAACAGCCTTTATATCTATATTGCATTAGTTTGTTTACGGCATAAAATCTAAAGCGTCAAACCGTACCAGTACCACATTAAACCTGATATAGATTAGATAAAGAACTTGTAAAGAACTCTTTTATGGCACATTGTGTTTCATCTATCTTTATTCAGATATACTGCTGTGGATGCTCCCTCTGCAGAACTAACATTTACGCACCAATGGTTGACATAATTCTACTTATCAAGCACCAAAAACAGAGAAGTGAAAGTCTTTACATGTCATAAATATCAGAGACACTCATTTCCATCCCCAAATTGATTTGTATACGAACTGAAATGCCATTGCCTGTTTTTTTACCTTTCCTGTTGATTTGACTCCTTTGATCAAACAGAGGCATACGATTATCCCTACTGTTACGTAACATAAGCATATTTTCCAATTGAAAGCGAGGCCAGACGTGTCCTCAATATCGTTTGAAATTTGCAATGCACCGTGATACCAGTAGTTTACTGTCGGCCCCACTTTGGAACAAACGGTGGTGTTCGTTCCCTCTAAATGATACGTTTCCTTCATTCTAAAGGAAAGTAATTGATAAAAAGGTTAGAAAAACTAAGAGTGTAATTAAGATTGAATGGTAAGAAGAAAAAATAGTACGGAAATCCCCGTGTATATCATAGCTATTGACTTGAATTCTTGATAGGAAACGTGTTTAGTATCGTGTGCGTGTTTAGTGCGCACGTTCCACGGTGCATCATGCTATATTTACGCGCAGCCTCGTTTTCATGTTGAATAGACAGGAAACATTTAAATAATGTTGGGCTGCCTAAAGGGTAAACTTTTGTTATTAGATATTTCATTATTTAAATTTGATTAGTTGGTATTTTGAGTTGTTCCTCTTTGTATCTTAAATAAGGATATGCTTTATTGTAAAGTTAGTCTCAAACGGAGACGCAGTGATTGTATGTGGGGATTCATGATGTTACATTGGATAAGGACATTTCTCTGCTGGCTCTTGGATCGTGTTTGCTACAGAAAAGCAATATCTTGAACTAGCTTTAGTTACGACATGAAGTTGCGATAATATAGCTGTACGTAGGTTGTACTACTAACCCTATCCCAGACATCCATTCTGCACTTTAAAAGACAGGAGGAGGGCTTCGTGGACGTCAAACAAAGCCCCAATTATAGCCGGTCTACTTTACTTTAAGCAATTAAAACTTGGCCCGTACTACCATTACGTCCTTACCTTATATCAAATTTTGATAACGTCATCACTAAAACGTCTTAGGTTAGTATAGGATATGTTCAATCAATAAAAACACAATTATACAAAAATTTGGGATTTTGAGCTTTTATTTCGTTGTATCTTGGTAAATAGGCCTAGTCTAATCTTAACAGAATGCTATTTTTTCAATATGGCAATAATTTATCATTCAAAAATAAAGGCAGTAAAAAAAAAATGTCTTACCTTGACATGTAGACGGTGGTTGAAATCTGTATACCAAAAATGGTCGTAACTAAATGTTAGGAACATTCTGTGTATTCCAGCTGGAAAGCTCGTGCAGTTATTATGAAATCGCAAAAGATAGACAGCAGTAGGCAAAAGCGTAACTGTCCCCACTTGCAATAGGCCCGTAGCCAGAGGGGGGCACACGGGACCCCCTTGAGCACAAACCTCACCCCACAAGTGCAAAATTTTAGATTTGACTTTTTATTATGGTATAAATGAGCATCAATGCTATTTAAAAATAGATTTAGTTTGGTTAGTGTAGGGTCTGCAATGAAGAACGTACAGCATTATCTATATGAAAGGGCACAAAGAATATTACACTCCAATTTTTAGATACGGGGGTTCCGCATAAGGCTCTATTGCTAAATATAATCAGTGACGTCATGGCCGGCCAGGAGGACCGGACAAACACTTTAGTTCTCGCTGAAAGTTCCTAAGGAGAATAGCAGGCTGTGAACTCGTTGCTCCTCAAAATTCGTACTTTATTCTTTGGTTTGATGGTCACAGTTAACAAACATTGATGTTACGGTAACTGCAAGTGTGACTCTCAGTGTAGGCACAACGTATTTATGAAAGTTGTTTCGTTTGTGGCAAAGCCGGAAACTCAACGTGAGAAGTGGAAGCGTTAGTTGCCGGAGTTTACGTATTACCAGGACAGTATTCTAGTATACATAATGTATGCATCAATCGATAGCTCTTGATATGTGTATTACGAGAATGAATTAACATCTGAAGAATATGCAATTTACGGGGAGTAACTAGGTGCACCACCCACAACCAGTAAATATCAGCCACAGGAAATTCAAGGATTTAAAGGTGAAAATAGGAGTGGAAACATCTATTTATCACTGGTGTGCATGTGAAACGCAGTGTCAAGCTACAGCATCCCTTTACAACTATATACATGTACTTAAATGTTGAGTGTGCTCACACTGCAAACTAAACGCTTACTTATTGTAAAATAAATTAAAGTAAGTGGGTAGGGTTTTTCTGCTGTGAACAGTCTTTGCTATCGCGCAACCAGGCTATTTAATTCACAATCATACTTAATTTAAAGCAGAAATAATCGTTCGTTAGCACTTTTTACTTTGATGATCAGTTGATTATGAAGTGAGATATCCATCGAGCTATTTCCAAGAATGAAAAGTCAATTTGCTTCGAAGACGTTGTTGCTCCTTGAAAGGGGCTATAACAGCAACGATCGATAATCAATAAAACCTACTTTAGCCACTGCTCAACAACCCTTTTCGCTTAAACGATGGATAAAAAGATCGATGGGTTCAAAAATGTTACTTTTATGATTTAATTCCTTGGCAATTTTTGCCCCCACATAATGATTTAACTAATGCTTTGAATCTTCAGAATATTACAAGCGTATTTACGAGCGAAAAAAAACAAGGGTAGAAAGGTAATTTTCTATTGATTTCAATTCCTCATGTTCTATCAATGTGATGTTTATTGATATGGTGACCATCACTCAGAAAGTGCTATTTAAGGTGCCTCAGATTCCCTGAAAACCGAAAACTTTCTTCTCCTCTCAACCATGGTGGGCGAAAGATTTTAGACAATCTTAGGCCCTCTTTAAACTTTGTGAGGCCGTCCCTGCCCAAAAAACTACCCAAAAACTCACCACGGTCAGCAGAAACAGAGGAACAGATTCCAGGCTTTACGTGACATGCACTCCGTGAGTCAACGTTTTGATATGTGTTTCCCCTTTAAATCGCAGAATGTTCTGTGGTTGATGTTTGTCAGTGGTGCGTAGTGCCCCTAGTTAATTCCCTAAAAGTGTACATCTCTTCAGATCTTAATTTATATCCTTAGTCTACGTATCAAGGGCTATCGATTGATGCATAGATTATGCATGTAGAGTATTGTGCCTGTTATACTTCAACTCCACCTGACAACGTACCTCTGTACCAGTTCGGGCTTAGAACCAGTTGACTTCACATCCTTATATTGCAAGCACGGTTGCAATTGGGTCAGTTAATTCTCATTTACGTATGTGTGTAGTAATTCTGTTCCTTGAATGTCCTCCTCGGTTAAAACGACACTTGGAAAATGAGACATGATCGTTTAGCCGGCCACTGGAAGCACTGCAAAATTGTGAATATTGATTCAGTGTTTGCCCGGTCAAGCAATGCGTCACTATTTGTGACGTCACAAGGTGTGTCACAAGGTGTACAACTGTGCTTTAAGTCATTTTTGCTGCCCCACCACCACCTTGGAGAATATTTTCACCCCTCTACCAAACCTGTTCTGGATAAGGCCCTGGATAGGGTTAAGATATGCTTCTGCCTAAATTTCGAAAATTAGGCGGACGTCCAAACCATTTTAGACATTTTACTGCTTTAAACTTTCTGCATCCTAAGCACTCGCTTTTGTGGATGCTATGCAATGTTCACCTCGCATGTCATTTGCAGTTCCAAATAATAGGGGATAAGATATCATTTGACTGAGTACTTTCTGAAATCGACAAGCTACTTTTGTAGCCATTGTATCATGTTGATAAACAGCTATATATTCAACGGCACGATTTATTGCCAATGACCACGCTGCAACGAGAAATGCAACCGATTTTCACTTAAGCAAGTACTTACTACAACAAATTTACATGAAGATGGCTTACCTGGAACACTCAGACCATGGTAATGGACTTTGAAATGACAAGATGAAATAATAGAAGCTCCATGCAAGCAGAGTAAACATGTAACCCTTAGTAAACAAGTTCTTGGAGAATTGAAGCAAGCCAATACCAGCAGCATATTTAGAAACTTTTGTCCAAAGTGGAACAGGCCCAAGATGATGCCTTTGTCCAATAGCTAATTCCATGAAACAGAGAGGAATCCCCTCCACTATCAACATGACGAAATAAGGAATCAGGAAGGCAGCTGAAATAAACAAATACAGGAAAATGAGAAATTACTGATATTGTAGAGGTATAAATTGTCTGGCCAGAAATTTAGATCGGGACCACTAACTTCTAGATCTAGAGGTGACACTTGTTACCAGGTCTCCAATATCGCCTCCAGGGATGCACGCATGCAGTGGAAACTTTCTCCTGTAACTTCTTTTGACAAGGAAGAAAGGACACACACCTTTTGAGCATTCAAAAATAGGGTAGCAAGTGGATAAATACAGAGAATAGAGACAATACCGCAGACAGAAGAGAAATATGGAGAAGTGTTTGCTTTCACATTATCTAGTATCCTGTTGCGTATGAAGGAGACAACGTACACAGTAGATTCAATCTTTGTTATTTATGACAATTGATTCTAAATAAAAGGATCCCTGCTCACTTGATTTTCTACCAAACTTTTTAATTATAATCAAATTTCTTTACGTCCTTGTTCTCCGTACACGTTTCACCTTTTCACAGATGGAATTTATATTTTTATATCACTTAAAGCGGAAAGGATCCAGTATTTAGCAGTGTAGACTAGGGTTGTTCATCCAGCTACCATCTGCATTGCACTATTTGGTCTGTTATTAACCGAACAATAAAACACAATTTTATCTATACATACGTTAGGAGTATTTGCTCCTACTTATCATTTTACAATAGGATATTCATCGCGACTTCATACTGCAAACTAGCTAGTTCAAGACATTTGTTCCCGTAGCTAACACGACCCTAGAGTCAGCAGATCAATTTCTTCATCTAATCTCTACATTATGAACTCCTGAAAACGGGACCTGAAGCTTTGTTCATGTTTCAATAAACCAGTCTTGGTATTGAATAACTAAAGAGAACGCAGTATTTAGTTTATGGTTGCTCTGTGTACTATCGTCTTACGGTATTTCATACAGTTTATGACTCATTACCGCCACCTGATTATTGGATGAATGTATTGGAGGACTCAAGCAGAATATTGTAGTTTATCATTATCAAGTGAAACAGTGGGTACATGTTTACCTCCTTACGGTGTAGGTATAACAAATAGACATATGACAAAGAATCACTCAAAAAAGGATAGAAAAATTAACAAGTGTTATCCCAATTCCTATGTACAATTTATTATCATGAAAGAATAAAGTACTCACTTAATAAGTTCCAATATATAGTTTTTAACTCAAGTCCTTCTTCTTTTTGATTTCGGGATTTAAGGATCCTCAGACTGATATTACTCCACGTTCTTTTCGACAACAGCGCAACAATGATCTCTCCTATTATAGTACAAACGACACGTCCTTCTTGAAATGGCACACGAGGCCGAACGACTTCCCGATCCCAAATTCTGGGATATGGCAACAAGACCTGGAAGCCAGACAACGAGTTCTCTTCCTTCGACTGCTCTCTTTCGTCCTGGATCTTCTGTTTTTTATATGTTGAATGGGAATCCTTATTAGGGACAATTCAGCGTATCAACCAGTTGTTTCAGCAAGCTTGTACTATCACGGAAGATATTCCCATTGTTTCGTTCCAAGTGCTGCTAGCATTAAATTGGTCTCAGCACTGACAATTAAAATGTCAACGTCCCATTTTACATGGTATTTTCTTAAAATTGATAACAGTACCAATATTTAATAAAGTGCAGCCAAGTGCGAGATACTGTCCTGCAGCACAGCATCATACAGTTTTGTACAAGTTTGAAAAGTCCTTACACAGAATGTTATTTACAAAAATAGTTACAAGCCCAAAGATATAAGCAAGACTGTTTTGGAAGATATCGTAAGTCAACTTGTAGCTGAGTGGGTGCTGCTAATACGTTCACGTAGGGTTAGGGTTAGGGTTAGGGTTAGGGTTTGGGTTAGGGTTTGGGTTGGGGTTTGGGTTAGGGTTAGGGATAGTATTCAATTTAGGGTTAAGGATAATGTGCGAGTGAGGGCCAGGGGTGTGGGTTATGGTTGTTTCTAGGGTTTGTGTTAATGACACCCACTCAACTACACGTTCTCTGATATCGTAAGTATGGTCAGTAGATTTGAACTCACCTCCTCCATTCTTCATTAACAACCATGGAAATCGCCAGAGATTTCCTAGTCCAACAGCATAACCAACAGCTGCCATTAAAAACTCGAGGCGATTTGCCCAAAATGGCCTTTCGCGTTTAGTGTCATTATCATCATGCATCAACCCTAGAGCCGGTTCAAGTTCATATTGAGATTCCTTTCCCTCCATGTTCCTGCAGCTACCTGGTTTCTATTCAAGGTTCAAGAAGCTCCAGGTCAAAGCAGATTGTTTTACTGAGAAGACGTTATTAAAGTATACAGCCTGCACAAACTTGCAAATGCAATCACGACGAGGTAAAATTTAACGTTAGATCACTCGTCTAACTATCTCAAGGACGAATATCAGAAAGATAAATCAGACAAAGGATTCATTGAGTTTGAGTCACAGAGGTTTTATGTGTTTTTGTGCAGGTTTTATGACCCAAGGCTAACACACTTTTGTCAATTTTTACAAACACTGAATAGAGTCGGTTTCTTAATTCCTAAAGCGTGAATGCTTCCAGGACAATAATCAGGAAAGCAGGGAGAAATTTCAGCACGGATTGATTACTGACCAACACAATGTCGGCACACAGGATCGCAATCTATGGGGGCTTTTTCGGGTTTTTTTTTCTTACTAAAGTTTACAATAGTTTTTAATCTGGTGAGCTGCATGGAACTAATCCCCATTTTAAGAACGGTGGAAAGCATCAACACATGTGTACAAGGTGAACTTGAAGTGGACGAGATTCCTTACGAAAAGTCCAATAAATACGACCGTTAAGATCAGCAGTTCCATTATTTCGTGCGTTTTACACTTAGTGTTTTTGTGACATCTACTAGCTGAGAGTGATGGTGATAAGGGAAGTGGACTGTACTGTTATCGGCTTGCCATCCCTCAGTGGGAGAATACATGGCCAAAGTGTGAGTTGCGCATTCGAATTTCAACTTTCTTTTAGATCTGTTATAACTCTCAGAATTTCATAGCGCTTAGCAAAGGTTAACACGAGGGAAGTCGAAGCAGAAAATTGGTATTCCAGAAGTGTAACCAACTAAGATAACTTACACTTTGAATACCTCTTTGAAATGTTCTGCCTATCGCTTGAAATATATTTCTGCAAATTAATGGCTCATACGTAAATGTTTCCAGCCTCTTCTTCGACAAAACGGCACCCTAGCTAAACAGAGGCAACAATCATTCCCAACGGCCTCAAATAGTCCTGAGTATGTTTCAAATTTCAAAGAAAGCTTCGACGATGTAGCATTTTGTGTCACATTTGACATCTTCAAAGTGGAGCATTTGAAGATGACATTCATTCTGTCGAACTTTTTTTGCGAAATATGCCGTGTCAGCTGCAAGTCGTACGAACGATTTCCTGAACAGTGGCGGTTTTAGGGTATGACGCCGGGACAGGGCGGTAGCCCAGGGCTCCGTGCTCAAGAAGGATCCCGCGCTTTCACTTCAGAAAATTTTTTACCTCGATTTCTGCTTTTTCAAGATTCTTTTTCAGTAATACGAGAAAGGGTGAGAAATCACAACTAACCGATGTTTTGATGCAACAAAACTTCCCTCAGAAAATTCTCAAAAAGAATAACTCTCAAACTTTCCTCTGAAAAAAACAAGCATTCATTTCAAGCGTTTATCCTTTCTTAAGATGGTATGAAAAAGCTGGAAATTTTTGATTGCTTACATGTACCTATATTAGACTTTTCAACTTAGCTAATTGCCTCTGATAAAGCCTTGGTTAATGACTCGTTACTTTGGTTCTGCGCGTACATGAGCAGTTTATCCGGGTTTTCTAAACGCCTCGGTAGTTGTCATTTGGCTGGTCTTCTTCACTGTCCCTCCGTTATCTTCCTCATCGGGTTCATCATCCCTTGAACTAACAGTGGCTGCATCTTGTTCACAGAGAACGTCACGAATAGCTTCTTCCCTTGCTGACAAGATTTGTATTGGTCTGGCTTATCGAGGTAGCAAGATTATCATCGAATGTAAGATAACTTTCCACTGTTATCTTTTCGTCTTCATTTGAGAGCTGAGAGAAGAGACTTTGGAACTCCTCGTCAAGTTCATCCCCTTCACGATCAATGCTGACGTGACTCAATCTACATTTTTAAAAGCAATGTTGGATAGTCTCTCTAGAAACGCTTTACCAAGCTATTTGTAGTTAGTGAATTGCTTTTAAAACATCGCCATCTTGAACAATTTCCGACGCTTTTCTCCCCTAATCTACCCGATCTAGTACGTATCTTGACTTGAACGACCTAATGGTTCCAGCATCTAATGGTTCTAAGCGAGATGTTGTTCGTTTTGGTAAAAATATCGATTTAATGTTGCGAAGTTTACTTTGCAGTGTCTGCGGATTAGAGGGTGCATTATCAAGAAATAACAAGACTTTCCTGCCTTCTTATTGGACTTTCCTATCAAATCTCATTAAAATCGTTTCCATCAACTCTGATGTCATCCATGCCTTCTTCTTTGCAAAGTAATGCAAGTTGCTTGGTCTGTTCTTATTCTCCAAACTCTGGAAGCATGTAGCAGTTTTACTTTTCCAAATTACAACTGGCTGAGACACAAATGATCTATCAGCTGCAACAATAAAAGCTATAGTATAGTCATACTTTGGATATAGTAAAATTTTGTCCCTTCCGTCTGTTCGGACCAAAACTGTTTATCAGGCACCTTCGAATACATGGACACAGTATTCACTACTCTTGGAACACTTTGATCACCGTTCTTAGCTGTTTTGTATTGTAAGATAAAAAACCCAGTTACATCGATTGTACTGTGGTGGTAATTTGTTTTACAGTCGATTAGTTAGATGAAGGAGGTAAATCAAGTACACGTACACTGAGCAATGGATGTATCGTATTTTTGAAGGCGAGGAAATACGATCCTCAACCAATCAATTAAGATCTGAAAGATTGCTAAGCAAGCTGCTGGATCACTGATCCAAACGTCAACCCCGAGGCGAGGCAACAGTCTTCAAGTCTGAAACAATTTGTACCTGGATAATCAAGAACTGTTCTAACTCTATTACAATTGGAAACAGTCGGAGGTAGGATCAGAATCCCTGTAATAATAGCTGTCAGTAGCCATTACAAGCGACCACAGATAGACGCAAAAAATATACCCGATGATTAAATCACCGTCACATTTAATAGGAAATATAGTACTAACATTGAAAGTACTCTAAATCCATACAAAGGTAAAAACGAGCTTAGATCACTTAAGGTTACGACACAAAATGCTACGCCGGTAGTCACCATTGATCTAATAGTCACCTACATGCAGAGTGAAACAAAGTAGTTTGTTCAACACGATTGGCAGCTCGCTAAGTGTAGTTTGTATGTAAGCTACCGCAGATCAGTTTGATTTTAAGCTCTGCAACTTGCAATGAACCATTCCATATGGTACCCAGAAACATCATATCACTTCCACATCACATCGCTTATAAAGACGTAGCCATCACATGCCACATTTGCTTTGAATTCGAAATAAGCTAAAATCGATCTGTCCACTTGCGCAGCTTCAAGATATACAGATAGTTAGAAAAATAACATATTCGGCATACAATTGATTGATGTTAGATTAGAATGCAGCTTGGCAGGTCGCTCCCGTGTAGTCTCGTATCTCATAACCATTAAATCTATTATAAAACTAGTTGAAGGACATTCAAATTCGACGCTCAAGAAAATGAACACACTTGTCACTTTTCGATGTTATGAGAACACCTTTACAAAGTTAAAATACAGGTAAAACTGCAAGTACAACACCGTACAAACAACGACCTTAATAACAAAAAGGCTATATCATCTTGGACAAACGTTTTGCACACAATGATTTGAAAATCCATCTTTCACGAAAATTTTACAAAATAACCTTTGAACTGTCTCTTGTGAAAAGTTTCAATCCAATAGTAAAAGAAATGTAGTGCAGAGGTCGCATAGCAGTATAACTTTTCTTCAAGCACGGACATGACAAGAGTCAAGAATTTCAAGAAAACAATCTTCAGTACATGTCACGGCATGAGAATGCAATCGCAAAATTTGTCCAATATAGTAAGTTCATTCTGCAATACCAAAATTTCATACACTAAAAATAACAGTGACAGCAGAAAAGATGAGATATAACTTAAAATAAGTCACCATAACAGGAAAAATCACAATTATTAATAGTTGCGAAAGACAAAAATGTAAAACAAGTTCCATCTTCCACTTTTTGGTTTTAAATATAAAGAACTATAAAAAATCTAAATCATCATCTACAACGAAAAATGCTGGCCTTCTCCCTACTGATGTTCTCGTAATAATAAAATATCCTCGATTCCATAATATTTTAACAACCAACCCTTTGTACAGGCTAAACCTATTTAATTCGTGAACTAGTGGTAACAAACAAGCTAAATAGCACCGAAGTATATTTCCTATGGAACAACATAACAATGTGCTAAACAACACCAAAAACTATAAATAGAACGTCCTTGACAACGCACAGATATTGATACGGTTCAGTACTTTCTTTACAGTTCTGATAACCATGACTTCCCATATCAACAACACACCATAACTTCTACGTATTTCCGAAAAATCCAACCCACACAAAGGTTGAAGTATTCTTGTTGTGTAAGCGGTTGTACGATAACAACAACGCAATATACCATATAAGGAAGCGCTTCAGAGAAGAGAGGATTTGAGAAAATCACGTAATATCAAGAAATATCCTAGAGAAGCTTGAAAATGTCACCACCGGGATTCCAACCCGAAAGTATCAGAAGTTAATGTGGCGACTACGGAAAAGTGAGCTATGTTATTACCGGTTCACCATAGGAGCACGCCGCTTCGAATCCCGGTGGTGACGTTTTCACGTCTTACTAGAATCTGTTCAAACTTGAAATAAGGAAGCCAAACTATTACGCTCGTGTGAAACTGATGCCAATCTGACACAAGCTTCGAGGGCCAAAGATATTCTGAGCTGAATTTAAGATTAAAATAGAACAATTCAAGTCCATTTTGGTAGTGTCCTCTCGTGAGCAATTCCTGTTGTCTAACCTTAATACAGTGTTCCAGACGTACAATCGTTTGGTGTCAATTAAACATTAATTTTTCGACCTTTCAATTCCCCTTATATTCCTGCAAAAGCACTGCTTGTTACCATAAAGGCGGACGAAACATTTAAAACTTAAACCTCTCGACGCTATTTACTAGTTAGTGTCTCTAACTCAGCATTTGCAAGTCCACCCTAAATCAGCAGCTGATCTAAGGCTATCGACCCCAGAAGAGTCACCGCTGCTAATACTCACAATAACCTAAACATTGAAAAAAAAGGTGCCTGCCTCGATGAACTTGGTTAACTTTAGATAGTAAAAAAAGGCAATTACACATGGCAATGATACAGCCTTGTTTTGAAGAACCCAAATGTGTCCACATGTAGCTAATCACAAGTCTCTGCGCATTACCAAAGTGCTTTTCGTCTGGCGTTCGTATACTCCACGAATTTGCGTGCGTATGCCTCAATAATGAAGCCAACCACTAAAATGCTAAACCCTCTCTCCAAGGTATCTGGCATTTGGCAAAACCACCCTTGATCCTGTATTGGGTCTGTAGGTGCACATCTCTTCAAGTAAACTTAAAATGTTGGCAAAAGTAGGTCTCTCTTTTGGGTCGTGACACCAGCATCGTTTTACAAAGGATGCCATTTCTGGTAGACAGAACGACGGAACAGCGGGGCGAGTTCCCGCTTCAACTGCATCCATAACCTGAAAGACAAAGACATAGCTTAGTGGACAACACATGTGAAAATAAGTCACGTAATATCATTGGTGTCAAGATCACGCCTCAGTTGTTTTTAAAACAGTCATACAGACAATTTACTTTCTATTATGCACAGGTGGGATTGACCTGCTGACTCTAAAATCTTCTGGTGCCATGCCCCGCTGGGTTATTATGGTTAGTTATTCTTCTCGTCATGCAGATAGAAGTACCACAGATCAATGTTTACGATTCACGCACTTTGTAGCAGCAAAACCGGACAAAGGAGTGGCTAGTTGAGAATTAAGCTCCGGGATTACAAGCCAAGAATTCTTCCCTGGGAATGAAGTACGCTTAGGTACCATGAACGTAAGATGCCATGCAACTATTGCATGTTCCCGTTTAGTTACCTGTTTCCGTGGGCAGTCTAGTAATCGCTTTATCTGTTGTGAGAGCGGAAGAAATCCCATCATATACCTGCAACTGCGATCACAACCCTCAGTTTAAAAGATGTGTAGTCCCTTCGGCGGGCTACAAATAGAAATAGGGGCCATACAGAACGAGGCTGACATGATAGACGACTAGTTCACTTGAATCTACATTTGTCTCTTGATACCCAGTAACAACAACACCCCATGAACATCACCTACGGACCATTAACCTCCTCAGATACATTGGTTCTGTGAAATCATTTTCATGAATACAAAGACAATGCGATTCTATACTTCTCACCTCGACCGTTTCGCTTCTATAAGAAGACGTTTCCCATTTACCCATCATGTAGAAAGTTACACAACTGGTTATATTTTTTAAATGATAATAAAAATCAAATCTTTTTTTCTCAATTTAGTTAATTCCCCACATATGCTTTTGTTTAAAGGTCAACAAAATTTCAAACTCGCTTTTTTGCAGGAAATATAAAGTTTGTTCTCACCTATTTACATGATGTTTTTGGTTTTGCATAGTTTTTCTTTTCGTGAGTCATTTTTGGGCTTGGTATTGGTTGGAGTGTTAGTGAAGACAACTGATTGGCAAATCAAAATATCAACAGTGGAGTTTTGACTGTGCTTTCTCTACAGTAAACGAGTTATGCAGCGTACTAATGCCATGAAACTCACGTAACAGGGAGATAGAGGACTATTGCTGTACAGGAAGGTCATATGCAAGAGTGTTCAATTCACTCGGGTAAATAATTAGGAACATCAGAACTACAGAGTGAAATGACATGGTCGCTAGACATTGGCACTAAATCGTTTTGTTAAGTACCACTTTTACGCAAGCAGTGGTTTATCCAATGGGTATCTTTAAGATTTGGGGGTAGAATGAGGTGTGCGTGTCATGCCGGCCGATCACAAATGAAGATGCCTAAAACACATAAGTGTACTGTTCTGCTCGATCATTCTCTTTTGCACGCCCTAGGTCCACACGAAAAGACTGGTTAAGCCTGGAGGGGTCCCTTACTCAGGGTTATGAACGATGGCCAATGGTGGAACCACCAAGAAGCTGGTGGTGAAGGCAGACGTCCTACTACCTCCGGAGATAATGGTTGCTTACAAGCAAAGACTCTCCGGAAAAAGAGATGGCGATCTCTGTAAACTTACCCGAAAGAATGCAATGGCAAACCACTGTCACATTCTTGCCTCGTATAATCATAGTGATGTCAATAACAAGTAGGAAAGACAATAATATGAAGGATCCTCAAGGTGGGGTCTCCTTCGGCAATGACCATCAGGTGATACCCAACCGCCATCCTGCTACAATACACCGTAGTATTCCATAAAAAGATTGCAGCGTCGAATGTTACGACAATGTATTAAAGTAGAAATGAGAAGACCGGAGTTTAGTATGCTGGAAGTTTGAGAAGCATCCAGATACGCAAAAGTAACATGTGACGGAAGAACATAATACACATGAGAGGAACGGAGCACAAGTGTTGCACAAGTACAGTGTTGAAATATTTTTGGATAAGAAAACTGCAAAATGTCTATGTGCATTCTGGTGTAATGTAGATGCAGTTATGTTAATGAGATTGAAAGGGAGGTCATTTGCTATCTTAGCGATCCAGTGCTACTAGTCTACAGTTGATAGCAATGAAGAAGAAATGGAAAATTTATATCATCAACTGGACGAAGCCTTAAAGCAGTGTAGATCACATGATGTAAGAGTAGTGCAGGTGATTTAGATATAACAGTAGGAAAGACAGTGAAGCGGTTGCACCTTTTCGTCCAGGTCAGCGTAATGTCACGAGTGAAAGCCCGGTCGAAAGGTCAACAGCAAACAGACTGATAGTCTCGAACACTTGGTTCCAGAAACATATGAGGTACCTGCATACTTGGAGGAGTTCAGGAGACAGTTTGCAAAAGTAACTAGACTATATTCTCGCCGATGGCCACTTTCGAAATGATATGAACTGAGTGAGGTCAAATCCTGGAGCAACCTCAGACAGAGATCATGTTTTGTATGAGGGAACAGTATGTTTGGACCTGAAAAGGTTGAGGCGTGGTAAGGTGCAGTCTAAGATGCAGTGGAAAGCAATGAAAAAGAATGCAAATGTGAAGGCACACTTCTGTCAGAAAGTAGAAGAACAATGTAGATAATGTGGAAATTATTGCGCGAAGTGGAAAACACTGCAATAAGCATTAGCAAGAAGTGCTAGAGTGTACCTCTAATAGGGTGTGACATTTGAAGAGAAAAGGATAAAATAAGAGATGTGGATCAGATAGAACTTAGGAGTAGAAAAAGAAAGTACAGATGAGTACAGATGGGTGCATAGAAAGATTTGGAGGATGTGTTGAACAGCAATGTGAAGACCAGCAAATCGGATACAGATGACTAAGCAACCAAACTGTAAATGCAATGGAAAGAAAAACAAGGCAGTAGGAAACAAGGAGATTAAGAACTCTTCTGCCATCGTTCTTTCTTCGTTCGTGTCGAAAACCGACCTACTTTTGATGTGTAGCCTTCACTTAAAACGACATCAAACTGAGGCTGCTTCTAACTTGAAAGGACCGTATTGAGCAAAAGAGGTGGGGTATAGTGGACGATCGTTAAAGCTAAGGTGGCCAGGAAAAGAGCATGTGGAAGACAAAGATTGAGGATATTAGACTGGATGAATTCAAAATTGGAGGGAAGGCGAACTATCAATCTGTCAACTTCATTGGATGCCGAAAAGCTACAAGAAGAACAAGAAGAAGATCAAGAAGAAGAACAAGAAGATCAAAGAGACGAACAAGAAGAAGAACAAGTAGAAGAACAAGAAAAGGAACAAAGAGAAGGCGACGAAGAACAAGAATAAGAGATCTTTAAAGTAGTTAAAGAGAAATAGTTGTAGTAACAGCTTACCCTCCATATTTTAAGAAGCAGCTATTTTAATGCCGGTCAGGATGCCGATGAACATTTTACTAACCCTAAAATACACTGTGCCCGATAAATCAGATAAAAGATCTACATCAGATATTAGAATTCTACTGATAACTGCAGTAATGGCTAGATAGTAATAAATACTCTCTAGATTCGCTGACAAGTACTTGTATACAAATTTAAATGATATATAGCAATGGTATATTCTTTTTAGGAAAAAATAGTTCTAAGATTGGTATTTGTAGTTTTACTGTAGCTGTTCACATGTCTGTTGTGTGTAGATCCCTTATAATAACCGACCTGCATTCCTACAAAAAATGTATGCCAAATGGCTTAGAAGAGCAAAGCGTCGGCTTCGGAACATCTCTGCAATCCCTAGCTCGAGACATGTCAACTAATCTAAAATCAGTGGGACTGATGGAGCAGACCAAGTAAATGACAAGGGTTACTATCTAAACGGAACAATCTTAAAGGGAGATTCTCCGTGTTTATGCATCACAGTGAAGTATATTAATAACAATGTCCTTTTCGCATCTTTAGTTCAATACTTCAATTTGTGTAACGATACCAACCTACAACAGTCACGACGATCCTATTGTAAATAAACAATGCTGTCCAGCAACACAGAACTAACATGCCAGACTACTGGTAGGTAAGCAAATTAAGTGGGATGGAAGGGTTGGACAGAAAACTATGGCACTGCAAAATCTGAAGCTCCACAAAAACAGAGATGAGGGTTTCGAATCCACTAGCAATCACACCTCTGCTCATGTGCCATGTTCTATTTAGGGCATGTAAGGTGGTTTCTCATGCTTCATGCTTGCTAATTACATTCCAGGAGACTGATGTGGTATAAATGACTCTATGCACTCTAGCGCCTCCAGCTCTATTAAAAACTACCTACACCAAGTTAACGGCTTTATTGTCAATAAAAAAAGTATTAGCAAAAACAGACAAGAAGGAACACGTTGAATGTGATGGTACACTAAGGCTACCACATACGCACCTCATGATCCCACTGCAATTCAGGAAAAGGCCTGCGATTCGTTATCATTTCCCAAACAGTAATGCCATAAGAATAAACATCCGCTGGAGTGCTATAAAAAGCAGGGCCCTCAACATCTGTTGTTCGCATAACCTCTGGTGCAACCCATCTCACTGTACCAACCAAACGAGTGTGGAAACCTATTTAATGGCAGAAAAGGCATTGTTACGATGTACACCACCACCACTATTAACCATCATCGATCATCATTCACTATCATCAATCATCTTGTATCATCACTGTGAATCACGGATTATCATAATGAATCATGGATCGAACATCATCAATCATCATCAGTCATCGCCGATCATCATCAATCATATCATCTACTACTATATTTGTAAAGGAATTTCATAGAAGGTAGCTCATACCCAATTAAAAACATTCAGGGCATGCAAATGTCAAAACTAAAAAGAGATAACAAATAACACTTCCAAACACACAAAAGGAAAAGAACGACTTACTAATAGTCTTGTACTAACTAATTATCTTTACAATAGTCTTGAAGGTTTCAATTTCAACTTTTCTTACGTCATCCTGGGAGAGCATGCTTCTTCCTCTGGCCAATGACAAAGGAAAGAAATTTTCCGAAAGCTCGCCATGAGCAAGAGTTAGTGTTTGATTGTTCCTTTTATATATATATACTATTTAGTACAATGGTAAAGTCTTCGCTTTCGGAGTGGGAGATCCTGGGTTCGAACCGGGCCAGCGCCCCAAGCACTTCATGTTTA
>JAAAKL020000677.1:0-38208 GCA_010016065.2 Carybdea cf. marsupialis auct. non (Linnaeus, 1758)
AATGTCTCACAGATTTTGTGATGTTTTAGTAGTAAACGACTAGTGGATTTGTTAGAGAGCGTGCTTTGACAACATCTCCTTTAAACTCCTCTTAGTAATGATGTTTCGGATAAACTGTTTACAATGACTAAATTAACTCAAGATGATTGATGTTTTAGTGTCTTCCAAACCATCGTACATGTAGCCTGCTTGTCTAGTTGATTTCAAATGTCTCACAGATTTTGTGATGTTTTAGTAGTAAACGACTAGTGGATTTGTTAGAGAGCGTGCTTTGACAACATCTTTGGTCGGGGACTTTTCGTGATGCTTAGAGGCTTTACTCTTTGTTGTAAGCGTTTTAGCGGCATTATCAAAGTTTAATGCTGATGGAAACCTTGGAACCAGTCTGTTGTTTATTCTGCGCCCATAGAACAGTTCAGTTGGAGATAACAGGCTATTACTGATAGGTGTGACCATAAAAGCAAGTGATACAAGAGTAAGCCCAGTTCAGTTCTAAGTTTTCTGTAACATTTACTTTATTGTTTCAATGCCTCTTTTCACCCTTCTCTTGCCCTTATGATAGCGACGCCTTGACATATTATATGGAATATACAGCTTCTTGCAGAAATGTCGAAACTTTTCGGACTTGAACCCAGGACCATTGTTAAGAAGAATCATCCCAGGACTTCCCAGTGCTTATAAACTGGTGATGAGGATCTTGATAACTTCGTTACTGGCAACTGCAGGGAGCAGGGGCGGACCCAGTGCTAGAACTTAGGGAGAGTTATTTAGAAAGGAAAATTATTGGGACTCCACGGCCCTTACCAAATAAACATTGTGCAGAAATACACTTGAATTTTTTCCAAAGGTTTCATCAACGGTGATTTCTAGTCGAAAAAACGTTTTTTTAGGAAACGTTTATGTTCATATTTTCACTTATAATCCACATCAATCTTTTGACAGGATAAAATAGTAAAGTGAAAACTGTTGTATTTTGTAACTTAGGGGCTTTTCCCTTTGGTTTACTAAATATCTCTGGTTCAAAAGTTATATTTTTAATTTTTTTAGATGGCATACGTTCCAAATGGCTTCCTTGTTTCTACGAAGATTTCTCCGGAGCCTTCCTTCCTTTCAATTGTCATGTATGGCGAGTCCATAACGTACAGGGACGGGGAACAGGGGAGGGCACCAGGGCCCATGCCCCCAAGCTTTGCCAAGTTTCTTTTTTCCGTGACCACTTTTAGCTTTATCAAAATCGAAATTGATTGCGACAGACATTGTGTCACATTCACAGCAAAATATGTATATTGAGACACACAACAGATTTTGCTTTTGCATACTGTGGAATGTGAAAAGATAATTTGAACCCAGCCTACTCGGCTCCCCCAATCTGCTTTACCTGATATAGCTGTAAGCATCACTGGAACAACCAGTACTTGATAAACTGTTGGCTTCAAAATTCCCTTTCCTAGGAGACAAAAGAACCTTAAAGTTTCCTAATGTGTTCATCATCTACCCAAAACTTATTCTGCTCCTTCAGGGCTAAAAGTTTTTCATAATAACACGCGTTTCGTCTCATCACCCAGTGGTTCATCAACAAAGCTCTGTCCTCGAAACTGTTTCCCTTCTACATGAAAGCTGGTTTCATTGTTTGAAAGCTAGCAAACTGAGTAAGGGTCAACGTGGCTTTTAGTTATGCTTAGATGTCATGTTAAACGACAAATCTACTCGGGATATCCTCTGTTGTGTCTTCCACAAAATAGTAGTCACGTCATAAGCAAATATTGTCAAAACATTATTGAATACATCCTTGACTACATATGCGATTTTCCCGCCATATCGGCATTATGTTATTTACCGGAATTCCACTAGTAACATATTCTCGAAAACGTTCAATAATGATTGAAAAACAGAATATATGAGGAATGTTTCCATTTTCAACATTGACATGTGCAAATAAAGCCTCGTCTTGAACATGCCTTAAACGAGACTTTAAGAGAAACATATCAGGGAATTTCTGGGACTTTTTCTTGTTTGATGAGTTGTGACAATAGTGTCTCACATAGTACTAACTTGTTCCTAAGATACTTTAATTTGGCATCACAATTGCTCAAACATCCATTAAAGATACTTTCTAATAGCTTGTGGTTGATCGGTCTTCAAAAGTGTTGAGAGGCAACTTTCCTACTGCAAATCAGACTAATAGAAACTAGTCTTCAATGTTGGAGAAGTTTGATTCAGCTGAAGTTAGTACTTTGCATGTGAGCTTCACTGACTTGCATCCTTGCAAGAGGATGACTCCGAGTTCATCAATGAAAGCATCGGTTTTGACTTTGATAGGCATGGTAGGGTCAAAGTGAACACGGGAAGTCTCATGCACAACAGTTTCTTGATTGTCACAAAGTTTTCCCCCAACTCTCTCTAAGATTGATATCAAATCCATTAAGCATGGAGGGGAAGGTAGCCTTTAAATCCTCCTTCATGTTGCCTGTCTTCTTCCCAAGTAGCATATGCCTACCCCACTTGGAGAAGAGTTCGGCGTAGATGACGTCATTGTCATCTTTGACTTAGACTATCTTTTCTAATGCTGAGATACTTTGCTGGATATAGGCATTTGCGACAGTCAGAAACTTGAATATCTTCCAGGTTTCAAGAGCAAGGATGAACTCTGCTCACATTGTGTCACATTGAATTCGAATTGATTGCATATAGTTGTACATTATTATAGCTTACTTCAAGTTGGAAAGTAATTGTTGATATAATTGTAGAGATTTCGTACTCAGACACCACAAAGAACATAGCTGTGTTCTGAATGGACTAATCAATAAGAGTATTGGCTGATTTAGGCATAAAATCATTTCACCTGTAAAGACCATTCCCTTGAGCATATGTTATTCCTCTGTTGGCATGTCTCATAAACAATCATGCAGTGTCTGCGTAAAACTGTGCTTCTGTAAGAACTTCTTTTGACTTCTCTTTATTGCGAGGATGGAGTTTACCACCACAGTCCATCAATTGCTACTGAACAATCTGTCCTTTTTTGAGAACTTTCACCCATTGGAATGTTTCCTCTTTTTGTTTGGGATTGATTTATCGGATCTCGTGAGTGGGAAACATTGACAAGTTCCCTTTCAGTGGTGGCTCATGTAGCATGGCGCTTCCTCAGAGGGCGTCTAGTGATCGCGGTTTAAAGTAATTAAGAAAAATTTAGATCGTTAGCATCTCTTGGTCGTCTTCCTTGAGACAACTTTATTAAACGCTTGAATCCTTGAATCTCAGCATGGTAGTTTTTCTGATTAGCAAGGCTTTCAGGCTTGGCCTTTGCTTAAAGCTCTTCATGTTGATAACTTCCTCGCAGGAGTGGTTCAGGTCATGAAGTTCTCTCTGTTCTTAGTGCAGTTGTTTGTATCCGCAACCTACGAGGTTTGAACTCAGGTGCAAGGACATTGATAGGAAGTTCCAATTTTCTCCACAAGTTTTCTTCTAGTTGATTTCTGCTTCGTTGAACTCAGCTACTTTCTCTGATATTTAACTCCTATTTTATTTGACAATGTACTATCATGTGGAATAAAGAAATCTATTAACAGTATACACTTTTGAAATGCATATTCTTAATTTCGTACAAATTTATCCCTTGATCAGTTAGGAAATTTTATATTAAGCCTATATTTAAAATGCGATGATGATATTTGATGTGCTATATATGTCTCAAGCTTCAATGATTTTGCTGGTGTTGTAATCCAGATGTAAAAATCTGTTTTAAATCGGCTTACCTTCAACAGCATAATAGAGCTCCTAGTCAATGCCTCGTTATAGTTATATTAGGCAGTTATGTGATAGATATTTATATATTCAAAACATATAAGAATAACTAATGAAATTTATTTGTTGTTTTTTGAGGTTCCTTTAAATCTACACATACGGGTACAATGTCATCAGTGCATAAAGTGAATAGTAAGCCTATTCAGTACCATCCATTCACTTGGTTTCATACCTTTGTTTACGGCTTCAACTTATGCCTAGGATATTAAATACCTTGGAATTTGAAAATGGCTTCATTTCCCATAAGACGTAAAACAAGCTTTGTAAATATATTGAGAAGGATGTAGTATTCAATAGCACCTTGTATACAACGGAAGAATGTATGGAAGAGATCCTTTGTTGTTTTAATCATGGCGATACGTCTACTCTTATTTTAAATAGTTTAGCAATTATTGCTGTACCTACCCTCATATTTCGATCTCCAGTGTACCGAAAAAAGAGTTTAGTTTCTGATGCTTGTTGTCCTTTAAAGAACGAAGATTGTATCTGTGGCTGATATTGTGGTGCCTAATGTGTTAAATCTAAAGCCAGACTACTCTCCTTCAAACAGTGGTCTTATTATATCGACAGTAGTCGTATTTTCAGCAGGTATAAATTTATCAGCATGTATCAGTATACATCAGCACAAGCTGACAGCTTTTACCTTTTTTTTCATTTTGAACAAACAGAATATGTGCGAGGGAAAACTTGTAGGTTGGGACGACAACTATTTACCGTATAATGGAAATTTCATGGAAAAGTTATATATGAATTCCTTTCTACTTCTTCCTTTGATGGATATTTGGTAGTAATTTTACTCGTTCTAGTCTGAAGAGGAATTAGTTATAATGCTACTACGATGATTAGAACCCAGGACCCACGCAGTCGAGGCGTGTTGCTGTGCGAACTCAGCTAGGGTGACTAACGATAACATGGTTTACTTTTCCCTAATCACAACATTAACTGCCAATCATCAAGAGGTGTACATCAGTGCCGTAACCACTGGGGGGCTGTAGCCCCCCCCAATAATTTTCAAGGTGATTGAAAGAATGTTCACAGAGTTTACGTACCGTCAGTTCCCTTAGACCGTAAGAATATGTTCTGCTTGATATATTGAGAAGTCTACTATGTTATCCCGGTCTTAAATACAAGGCAATTTTAAGGCATTGCATAGGCAAACCATCCTTTCTCGACCAAGCCCTCGGCCACGCCCATGGGAAATGGAAAGCCCGGTTTAGCCCCCCCCCCCATAATTATTTCATGGTTACTTTACTGGATATGGACATCCAGTCCTGCACAACCTGACGTGACCATAGACGGACTGTCATTCGGCCCATCAATCTGCCGAAAGTCCATGGAAAGTACAAAGTGTCATTGAGAAGATTGGAATTGCAAGTATCACGTTTGAAAGGATACTAGAGAAAAGTGAAAACATGACAACCGGAATACTTGTCTTAACAGACTAAATAAAAAGATAACTTCCTGAGCGGTCGACCTTAAATGAAATTCTACTGCTTAAAAGTCACGAAGAAATCCTAAGTTAAATATATTAAATTGAAGATCTTATGTCATTTGTTTTGACAAAATGTATTGCTTAGCTAATGAAACTATTGTTCTAGCCTCCTAACTTTAAATGCAAGGTTTATCGCAACAGCTTTCTTTGAAATGTGAACTTTTCCAGCCTTCTATCTGTCTATCGATCTGTCTGCTACCTTTTCGCTGTTGTATCTGCAATTACGTGTAGAATATTGAGCGTCCAAGCCTCGTTAATTATATAGCTCAGCCTTTCTTCAATGTCTTACTTAGGAATTCGCCTAGGAGCATCAGTAATAAATTTTTCTATTTTGTAAACATATTCTTCAACGTTAAAATTCTCTAACACCTGGACTGTGTACATGGATAATTCTTTTCTGCATTTGTAGACTCCTTAACGTTGTAATACAGCTTTTGGGATCTCTGTTTTCTCGACATCACTTGTGAGTTTTTGGTTCGTATAAAAAAGAATAATGTACAGAAATGAGCATAAAATCACTTTCATGTTACGTATGCTTTTGTGAAAAATGTGATGTCATGAGATAAAATATGAGTCTATAGCCAAGAATGACGTGGATAAGCATTCCAAATATATCTAAATCACTCTCGTTATTTATTGCAATGCCTTAGCAAAATCTTGACAAAATCTCCTCTTTTTAGAAAAGAGAAATGTACGCTTCGTGGTTATCCCTAAGCAAGTGCATTCTTTAACCCCTGTCAATTGAATCCAATCACTAGTTTGTTTCCTTGTTTTATTGCAAATGATGCTTGCAAATTTACTAAAATGCTGCAACTTTCCTTTTATGGAGACAAACCTTTTAACAGCAAATTCTAACACTTTGACTGTGTTTCAAACAAAACCTTTCTCGTGAATGCATGTATGTGTTCTCATGGGTTGTTTGCTTTTTCATAATGCAATATCGACTCCAAAACCTTGGTGATATTGATACATATATATATAGCAAAACTAAAGCTAACATAATGTTCTATAACGTAATCAATGTTACGTACTACCAATATCGTCGTGTTTACAGCCCCACCACAATCTCCGCCAAACTTTCATTGGTTTCATTCAGTAATTCTTGCCTGCGCGGTTAGAACACAAAGTCTTTGTCCTACGTATACATAGTACGCTAATCAATGTCAAGTTTGTCACCGACGTTTAACTCCCAGGTAGTAATTATATACAAAAAGTGCTCTGGTCCTTCCTGGAACTTTACGTCACACAGCGGCTGCGTGTATTATTCGCTTTCCCTGAATTGCTTTTAATAAGGAACCACTAAAAGAAGATGACGGATGACAAAAAACAGTATTACCACTAAAAGAAGATGACGGATGACAAAAACAGTATTACCACTAAAAGAAGATGACGGATGACAAAAACAGTATTACGACTAAAAGAAGATAACGGATGACAAAAAACAGTATTACCACTAAAAGAAGATGACCGATGACAAAAAACAATATTACCACTAAAAGAAGATGACGGATGACAAAAAACAGTATTTAGAAAGCATTTCAGCGCTATTGATTTGCCAGAGTTGATGATCTCTCGTGTCAAGAAACGTTTATGGAAAAGGAAGATGTAGTGCTTCTCAGATTCAAAATTTTACAGTCAAGATAGACTCGATTGAAAAAGTAGTGGCCTGTGAAAATACAGCTAATTCAAAAGGATCCTGGTTTGAAAAAAAATCCTTGTTTGAAAAATATGTTAGGAAATTCTATTCTTGATAATGTATGGAATGGCTTTTTCGTCGTTCAAAACTTTGCAGGATCAGTTTACCTTAACGGTTTCGTGATGATAAATAAATACAAAAGACGTAACTATCTAACCAATGCAACCTGTAGCCCAAGGCCTAACTGCCTCAAATAACTAATTATCCTTGGGTCCTCTCCACCCTTTCTTCTTTTGTACCTTCCTTACACTGACGCAGGAGAGCAATAAACATACAGGCATTTCACCAGAAAAAGTCAAAGAATAAGCTTTTAAGCTGGATGTATGAAAGTACAAATAGCTACACCTAAAGTGTCCACACTGTTTGTAAATCTTCGCATAGTTTACGACCCACGCTACTCTTGGAGTGTCCTTCATAAGATATATATGGTAACTTGTACAGAAACATTTTCATTTATTTGATTTTATCATATTGATGATAATGGGATCATGGTGATGATAAAGATGTGTGTTACATGTACACGAAATATACATGAACTAGTAAGACAAAATGATGCATCTCTGGACATTTCTATCTTTATTAGCATCAACGCTTTCTTTTCTTATCAAACTCCTTTTTCGACCATAACTTCTTTCCCTCTAAAATTGACCTATTACAGTTAATAAGTTGTACCCTCGTTATTTTTCCGTGTATAACTAAGTTTGGTATTCAGGAAGGGCTCATGGTTTCTGACAATATGTACCAAAATATCGAACCTTGCAGTAATGAGGAAACTTGACGAAACGGGATAAGGTTAATGTAGATTGCGAGTTGTGTAATTTGGACTTTATTCTGATTTAACAATTCAGTAATCCAAACTGTACATGCACTTTAACTTATCTGAGTTGCTTATGATGTCTCTAGGGACAGTCTCTGGTCACTTGTTTTTGGGCCTACATATTTATGACTCTAACAACACTGCAAGATATGTCACCTAAGAAAGTTGTCAAAAATGCTAAACTTCTGTAAATAAATTTGACAGAACACTAGTTCATGTTGTTTCACTAGCAATAAGTTTATGTATCAGTCTTTTTTGTAAGAGCCCCTTTCAACCATCCTGTTCCCATAAATACTAATTTTTGTTGGCTCAGTTGGTTACATTGACTTGAGATATTGCTCCTAACATCAATTAATCTTGCACCTCAGTACTACTATGCGAAGCATTCCCTGTTGACAGGGATATTATAGTGACTACGAGAAAAACAAAATTTGTAAGAAGCGTTTATGATAGCACTTTCAATTGTGCAAAATAAGGAAAAGTACTGGGTAAGACTGAACAGTGACACTGCCTTAAATCTGCCAACGGTACTGGTCTCCATAAAATGATAGTTGTAATAATGAAATTGCTCGAAATAGCGAAAGCATTGTTGTCCTTAAAAGCCTTTTCCGGTCTGATACTGCTCCGAATAAAAATGGTAAGAATGAAACACAAGTAGGAGTATTCCATTCAGACTATTTTGTACTGTAAGGAGTGTCAGGCAAGATTTAAAGATTTTAAGTACTTTTTTTTCTATTTCGAGCAATTTTAATGATCTATACTATAAACAAAATTTTGAATGATGATTATGACCCGGGAAATTGAAGGTAACCTAGATATGGCTCAGAGTTCATATCAAATTGGATCATCTTCAAATCACTATATGGGCACAGCTAGAATCCTAAGGTAGGTATTAAACAAGCAAATATAATAACTCCTTGCCATCAGCAGTTGTAGTATGTAGAACAGTAGGATGGTGAGTGGCACTGGCTAAGGCGTATGGTGTCAATTGCAGTTTTAAAATCAAGTATATTATTTCAAAAACTAGCTTTTCCTTAGCTTATCTGCCCGGCGAAGAGTATTGTGTTCACTGTCCCACCATTATCTGAATACTTAGAACCCTTCAGAAGTGCATAACTTCTATCATACGTTTGCTTTAGGGGCACCCCAAGATAAATGTTCTCATGTATTGAAAGAAGGACTATGACATAAGCGTTTCAAGAGAAATAATTGTATTTTTGTGGTTCCATTTTACCCACGAATCCCTTGTTATTACGTCATCTGCTCACCTCTGAGGATGCGGCTCCCCAACCCCGATCTATGCAGTTAATGCAAGATACTTAGTGCAAGACAAGGACCTGTTGCTTACGGCATTTTTAGCATAACAGCCGTAATGCAAAATGCAATTTACCTTCACGCCGATGTATAAGTTGAAGCCTTGTTGTGGCCTAGTGGGATGACTCTTCTCAAATTGGATAGAAAAAGAAGCTGAAATATTGAAGTTGTGTTCTCAAGGATAACGCTTGTATTAAAACTTGAAGTAGTAGTCTGCGAAAGGGTTAGTTCCCGGTGTACAGCACTTTATTTCATTGTGAATTTAATGGGTAACCTAACATTGTATTTAGTAAAACCTCGGTACATCCATCACTTTCAAACAACCTTACATCCATTAATTACTTAAAAATCTTTATTATTGATTTTAGTCAACAATCTGATATCATATAAGGTAAAGGTATAATATCATTGGAATGGTAACAACATTTAAGTGCTCCTGTGTCTTTAATTCAGTCCAACTGAGCATTGTCTACAATCATTGACAATGAAATATGAGAGTTTCCCCAACCCCCGTTCCAAAATATTGTTCAGTTTGAAAGCGAGCATTTTGGGCACTTGCATGTCAGATCTCCCTGCTGCTAAGCGGAGAGGTCTGGAAAACAAATAATACCAGAGCTGAACACCCCTTTCATGTGGCAAGTGTCTTGCGTGATTTGCTCCATTTTCACCGAAATTTAGTTAAAGTTTAACTTGTATTTGTCCATGATTGTAGCTATAAGGCCTCAGTGACAAATGAATATAATAAAACAATTTCGTTGTTACTCAGTGTCTCGGAATTATTAGTGCGTGCAACCAGCGACAGAAAGATTAAAGAACTTCGTCGTCTTTTCTTATTTTGTGGTAAAACATTGTTTCTTAAAGTTTGCCTAGGAAAGCGATTGCTAATACACAGAAAAAAGGTACAGAAATTGCCCTGTGGATCGCACACAGCACCGTACCCGTCGAGGTTTGGTATGATATTTGACTCTTCTCACCAGCTCGGATACTTGATGTAGCCCAGGCCCCTACTTTATTATCGGCTTCTGAAACCTAGGGAATATTAACACATCGCCCTCTCGGCAAAAACAAAGTACTGAAAACCTTTTTCAAAGTCTCAGACGCTATAGCTTGTAGAAAAGCCATTCTATAGGCACGTGGATAGAGTATCAGAACAAAATGCTTGTTTTGTGTGAAAAACGTGAAAACCGGTTTCAAAGGTCATTAAGTCACAAGCCACCATGCCACGAAACATGAATCCAAACATGCGACATACACAAGGCTTCTTTATCACTGATCTCTAAAAAATACTGGATATGGCTTCCCATTGTTTCCAACAGCTAAAAAGGGTAGTCACGAGTACTGGACCTCAGTAGTTAAAATAGTACGGGAAGGTCCGCCATGTTAAGTAACATTCTTTAGAAGCTTTGTTTGATTGGGACTGAAATGGCGTCCAGCGACTGACCTCACTTTGAGACAGAAGATGCTCGATCCAGCGGATTTTAGAGATCAATGTTCTTTATGTGAATGGGACTGAATAATCGGAAGGTGACAATAACAAAATGATGCTCAGATTATTCGCATATTCCAAAGCACGCTTACTCTCTGAAAAGCCTCCATAACATTGTGAAAGGCAGGGTGTGGTCGTTTCCAATGCATGGGTTCACCTAATGCGATAAATAGCTTTTAATACCGAGATTAGGCAACAAGCATGGTTGTCAAAAAGTGCCGTTTTCCTTCAAAATTTATCAAGATGTGGCTTTAGAAACTAGAAAGCCGATATATGGAGATAAAACATATAGGAGTAATACTAATCCTCTACATGTGCGCATGTGTCATTTTAAAGGAAAACTGTATCTATGAAGAATTACAAAGTGCTAGATTATTGGGCTCGTAGAAATAGGCAAGCTCTTGTTAAATGCACTCTAAAAATGTTTAAACATTTTCTCTTAGATTGCATTAAAAATATAAAGTATAGATAGTAAAAATTTTATAACCTACATAATTAGGCAATTTCTTATCAGAAATCAAAAACTGTTGCTCCACTCTGGTCAGTTGCAAAAAGACTTTCAGCCACACATGAATTTAGCCGCATATATTTTAAACTAATGTGGAACAGTGAAACATAAAGCCATCATGACATTGATGGGTACATTTCGACATAGTACAGAATAATAATACTGTACGAAATACCGAATTTATTTTAGTGCTGAACAGCTGGTTTCGTCTGACACTCCTCAGAGTACAAGATTGTCAGGTTATTAATCGAAAAGGGAATCAATGAATCTTATATCCAGCTGTGTTTTCAAAAAGGCCAATCAGAACTTTGACGGCCAGATTGGTGTCGTTTTGACCAATCAGTGTTTGTGAAGGTAAATAGCTATCCGAAAGGGCCTAATGAAAAGAGAAGTCCTCTTTGTCTCCAAAGGAACGGGTTTCTTGCTTTGATGTGAACGGATTCCAGAACGGCCAAGTGAAATGCAGAACTGACTTTACGACAAAAGCGGCCATCCGTATACATTTTGGCACATTCTGGGCTTTCAAGCAAGTGCTGCCCTATGGCAGAGTCAGATTGCTTAATGGTGTTTTGGATTTTGAAACCCGAGGTGAGTGTTTCCTTGTAGGAGCCGATGATTGGCGAATACAGGATGGAACGTGCTGCTTTATTCTTTCAACTAACCTCATAGTCGTGCGGTCGACATAAGCAGTCTCGCACTGACAAGAAAATGCGTAGACTACAGTGCTGTTACTTGTGGAATGTACACATTGATAAGTAACTACATTGAATGAATCAACTAATGATTGATGATCTCTTGGGTTTAATGTCATCAAATATTGATGGTCCTCTCCTACTTTTACCTTGGTTTGAGCTTTTAGCTTTTCCTAATGTGAGAATGTCTTTGCCTTGTATTGGGATTCGCTTCCCAGAACTCCAAACAATCGAGCTTTGCCCCACTTTAATAGCTGTCTACCATAACTGCAACCAATAGTCTTAACAAAAGTTTCCTAGTATTGTAATGACTGAAGATAGGCATTGGTATTATAAAATATCGAGGGTGAAAAGATAGTGGGACAACGGGGAATCGAACCCACGATCTCCGTAGTTGCGCAACGTGCAATACTTTGTAACTAATCTACAGTCCCTTACAAACGAGAGAGAGAAATTTGAGATGTCTATTGTTTTGATATTGCATCAAAACTGCCCCCTCCTCGTTATTGCTAGAGGTGAAAGCATGAGACGTAGTAACTCCTTAGTTTCCATACCAAATGTATTTACAACGTTCCGTCATATCTAAAACTACAACTCACATCTGATAGTACATGAAATTAGGGACGAAAGATACAAGATGCGTTTAGTTGTAGAGAGAACGTTTTGTAAAAACCGTACATATATAAAACGAGCATCTATGCATGTCTGATTATACGGTTTCAAGATGTTACTGAAAATAGATTAAATCCTTCACAGCGTCAGAAGTACTGCACGAGAAACAACAGGATGTCTGATAGAATAGCAAAAAGACTATTATGTTGTCGGGCACCGAGAATAATAACACGACGGCAAGATCATCATCAAGAGTAACATAGGAATATCCAGAATAACAGACAGCAACGAGACATCAATAAAGAAACGATAATTATAAGAATAGCGCTCATATTCTTGCATTGTGTAGCCGGGCTATTTAAACAGGACAAGCGTCATAACGCAACAAAAGCGCCATCATGTTTGATCTTAAAAAGGCCCTTGATTTGTCGCGCAGAAGCAAAATTATGACAATTTGGCAGCTTTACATCGCATCAAAACTTGGGCCTGGAACCAATTGATGGAGGCTGGGATGGGCCTGACCCTAAGAAACCTTCCACTCTTTTAGTCTACTGTCTTCTTGGCCAATACGGGGGAGAGGTTTAAAGTTCTAAAATTATTTTAAGGTCCCACTTACAGGTCCCTTCACATCCTGCCGCCCCTCCTCAAATGCAAAACTAAGTCGATTCCCGCGTCACTGCGCCCCCTTCCTAGAGTTCAAGCCCATCTCCTGGGCTGCCAAGGTGCAGTGGTAGAGTTCACGAGAATACCCAGGAAAGAGTATCCTGTCCAGATTTGACAGATTTCTTCCACATGAAAGTAGTGTAATTGAGAATTATCGTGTTGAACGGGGATGTCTGGAAACGGCGTACAAAATCAAATGGATTTCCTAGAGTGCGACGATACAACATCATGACGGCATTAACAGCTTGAACAATATATGAATATCAATAAAACAACATAAACATCCGTACGAACAAAAGATTGTACCACAAACAGCAGTACCGAAGTGAACAAGAAGATCGTCATGAGCAAAAATAGAAAAAAATACCGAAAAACAAGGACAACAAGATGAATACAAAGAGAAAAACATAAACAAATGCAGCGAGAAAAATAAAATCAGGACCGAAAAGTACAACGAGAAAAGCAATAGTAAGAATGCCATCGAAAAGCATATCAACATAAACATTGTCAGCAAACAAAAACAATATGAACCAAGACAATAAAAACAACAATTTCAGTGATATCATCAACAACAGCAATAGCAACAATAGCAGTAACATAATTACCACAGGGAGGTCAATACAAGCAAAAAGCATGAGAAAGACCAGATTATTTCCAATAATAGCAACGATACGAAAAGAATAACTGTTAAATTAGAACAACCAAATATTTGTAAACAACAGAAGGGGAGTATGGAGACACGAAGAAGAAAAACATTAACTGCAAAGGGAACAAACAACAGCTAGCGTATTCGCCTGCTATTACGTACCCGCCACGATGAAGCTCATGTGAACGTTGGTTTCTCTTATCTTCATTGAGCTACATTTAAGTTAAGTGAAAAGTGACATCAAACTCTTCCAAAGGGCAAAACTTTGCTTGAATGTCATTATTCTTTATCAACAATCGAGTGTTATATTTCAAAATTTGATGACTGGTGGACAATTGCAATTGACTTAAAGAAAGCGGTATAATCCAACTTCAAAAGAGGAGTTTGTGATACAAGATACGAAAACAGAGAGATCGAACGTAAACATTACTAATGCAGATTTGGCTCTCTGCTCACATGTTCTCCTCTCGAGAAGTAAAACGACAATGACTGTAACAAGACGACAGCCATTCCGAGGGAAGAATGGCTTGGGGAACCAGTAAAGTACATAATTAAAGAAACGGGAAATGACATATACCCACTATGGTGCTTTACAGCTGACTACTCCGCAACCATATCAGGCGCCATACCATCATCAGGAGGAACCACTTCGCAGTTTCGGCCTCTCTTCCTCGATTGCATTTTTTAAGTGGCGCCCCCCTACATCTGGAGGTGGTAACCTGGTACCGGTATCAATTGCTACCTTTCGAGCCAAGACTCATCCTTTTTCTTCAACCAGATCCAGAATGATGCTCTCTATGTTGTCTCCTTTGCATTTTTAATAAAAGTCCTTATCTCTGCGTTCGTAGAGCAGAATCGATGGCGTAAGGTGCTGAACAGCCCTTACTCAATATACCAGAGGGCACTTACCGCCACATGGCAGTGCTCCATCTTCCATCCCTTTTCTATCATCGTCATCATCATCATACGTTTAACGTCCGTTGGACCCTCCAGGGGTGTTGGGCAGCCTACTGGCTTCTCGTAATCTCTTCCTCCAAGCGTCCCGGTCATCCGCCATGTCCATGGTCAGATTCCAGGCGCTCAGGTCTTCCTGGATGGTATCGTTCCAGGATTTCATTGGTCATCCTTTGGGTTGCTTCCCTTCCACCCTCAGCTGCTGACATCTGTTTGTCCAAGAGGTGCTCCTACGCAAGTGGCCTATACAACCCATTATCAATTCTTCGTATCTCCTGTCCTTCCTTTCTTCTGCACGTGCGAGATTCTCTTCCCACGGCACAGTCAGCTGAAAAACAATCCCCACTTTCCTTCTTCACTCCACACTACAATATCTGGTCCTTATTTTGTTAAAACAAGTGTAAAGACCAAGGTATTCTGGCCATCCACCTCGATTTTCCACTGCCCTTTCCATTTCTCATCAATTCATACTGTCTTCAAATGACTCCTTGACAAGCTGGTTGTCCCCGCTTTGTGAAAGTTCATTTTTCTAATCATTTCCACTTTTGGCAGTTCTCCATAATTAAAATTCTTAATCTTCTGCTGCAACAGCTTTCCAATTACTTTCAATACCTGATTGTGTCGCCAGATGTACCTCTCAAGTGCGAGATGGCAATTCGACAGAACGTGCCTGAGCGTTCCTCTTTCCCCACAACGACATTTCTCATCATTGTCTAGCTTCCAACGAACAAGGTTGACTGGTGATGGCATAGCATCAAAGGTCGACGTGATTAGAAAGAACGTTCTTGCTTGTTTCCACTTCCACATCTCTTTCCATCCGAGTTTTTGATTCACAAAAAACTCTTCCCAGGGTATGCAACGGCCCTGTTGGTTGCATTGTACCAAATGAAGATACCGTTTCTGCTGCTCTTCTCTCCTGATCTCGCAAACCGCTGCATCACTTTTTGCCCTATCTCTGCTCATACAGAATGGTTTAAAACTTTGTAAACCGAAACCTTCTTTTGTCCCTTGCACTGCCCCAACAAAATGTGCATGCTCCATGGTTCTTATTGCATTGTCTGTTGCCTCTACCTCATTCCATTTCTCCTAGTTCTAACTTCCGGTGAGTTGCTTCTGATTTCCAAGTCATGGGACAAGCAAAGCCTCATCACTGTCCGAACCTCTGCTTCTTTACATGCTTCGACAATTGATGCAATGGGTAGTTGTAACTCCCAACCACTTTCTTATATAGACTCCACACCGTTATGCGATTCGTTGTACTCGTGTCGTTGGTACTTCATACATCTGCAGAGGCCACATTACACGGGCATACATAGTTATAACAGTTGATTTACGATTTATAGGTGGAAATAATACAATGTTATCTTCTAATCATGTTAGGGTTTCTGCTGTATAATCCTTCGAATTGCGTGTAATCGTGGGTCCACCTGAGCGCAAATTTCTACTTTCACTAAGAGCCATTTTGTGGAATCGAGGGCAGGCGCTTTATGGCGGGTAAATGAGGTAAAAATGTGGCTAATACGTGCACTTACGGACAGCCACCCATTTCAGATTTTGCACCATCTCTTCAAGACGTTTCTGTTAAAATATCCTCTACATCCAACAAACAACTTCTGTGAGCCTATAACTCACGATAAGCTTAACGCTTTTAATCCTATAACTTGCTCGTCATTTTGCACTTCAATATCATAGATTTTAATTTTTCATTGTATTGATGTGATCATGGATACAAACAGCCTAAATCTTTTGCCACTCCTTGAATTCTAAGGCTGGCGAGGGGTACTTATGATAATGAAATGGACGCTTGATCTGCATTGACTAGGGATCAATCGGAGATGAAACTGCAACAATGACATGATTACTGTACATGATCAACAGAATCCAGTCTTTGCCAAGCGAAACATTATGAAGCTGATTGATCTAAAAGGGTCAATTCTGCACAACTGTGGTTCTTAACTTAAACCACCGTTGCCTATTGTTAACATACACAAACACACTGTGAAACACACATTGTATCAAGTGATGTTAAGTGGAGAAATACCAATTCCACAGATAATAAAATTTAGTGGTGAGTGACTGGTCATTCATGTATACCAGTTATATGTGATTCACAATTCAAAATTTTAATTGAAATTGAATGAACTGGTTGAACAAAGATATTAAGAAAACGACTGTTCCCTAAAAACGTCACTAGAAATTATCGTTGATGAAGACTACTACTTGAAGGTGATTCTCTAAGGAAGAATATCGGTAGAGAGGGATCGGTTAATTGAAAGCATTTGTAGGGTGGGATCAAATATAAACAATCTACGAAAATGTAAGCTCTGAACATTCAATCTAAAAATCATGACAACAGAACTGAAACACCCTACACTGTAAATTCAACTGCAGTTCCTAGCGATGAAAAAAATCGACGAAGTCTGCAAATTATGTTACAACGGATCGTCACTGTATCGTTCTCGTCTTGAAAACGTAACTTTTCGGAATTCCTGGACGAAATCAAAGAACGTCTTCGTTCAGTGCACATCGCACTAACTCAAAACGTCTCAAAGGACATTTCAAAACCACATGCCAATATTTATCAAATGGTAACATTAGTAGCGGTCTTATGTTTAATCGCTACTTGGCCTACAATTTTTCCAGAGTTTCTTGGAAAAGGTGAACAAGACAGTGCAGAGATCAAGTCTAAAAAAGGTAAATATAGAAACTAAAACTATATAATTCTGTCTATTCTTTATCCACGGGCATTCCTATTTTCTTGAAACGGATCAATCACCAGGAACGGGCGTCTTTCTGCACCTGGCGAAATAGCTCTTTCGACTCCTTAAGGTGGTTGTACATTTTAAAAGGGCCGACAAGTAAAAGAATCCCGGCGTTAAACTAGGGTCGGTGAGTTAAAAAGCCAGCGTTAAACTAGAGCTGGTGAGTTACAAAAAACCGACGTTAAACTAGGGCCAGCTTAAAAAGTGACGATAAGGTAGTTAGATTTGTCATGGGGAGCACCCAGCAAAGCAGATGAAGTTGGCGCAGACAAGTCTACGAAGGTTAGTCAGTTATAACATATCCGAAATTGTAAGACAAAGTTTTCGAACCTCGTTTGAGGTTGACAATAAATCGAAGACCGTGGAGGGTTCTAACGAATCCGGTTTGCTTAGCCAATATCAAGAAGTGCAAAATACTTCGATATGTCTAAGTTGAACGTTGATAGGTCAGCGTTTCTCTCAAGCCAATCTACTTAATGTCGGGAAGCAGGAGGTGGCAAACAACCAATACTGTATACTTTCTTTGTTTTTGCAGTTTTTGCTGTTCTGATTGTAAGTAAGAATATGTGTACTGAACTATGTTATATGCTCTCCTATTCATCTGGTGTTTACGCCTATGGTACAGTGAAATTAAAGAGTACACGTGCTGTTATCTCGGTCATGGGACAGCCTTAATTGAACATTCCTTAACTTTCCAGAACATTCTATAACCTTCTAGAACATTCTGGAATATTCTGCCAAGGTCTATAGGTTTTCAGATCCTTCTGGAAATTTCTATAGTACACAATAGGGATCTCCAGAATGTTCTAGAATATTCTGTGACCTTCTGGGGGGGGTTCTGTGTAAACTAGCCGAATTGTATATAAGGCAGAAAAGCAGGCATTTAGGTCACTTTCATCGAAGCTACGAACATGAGCTGTAAATAGAATAATTAATGATCTGTTAATAGAATATCTGATATTGAGCAGCCTCTCATCTCAATAAAATAAAACAATCTCTAATCAAAAAAATTTGTGCTGCAATCGTTTGTAGCGGTAGCTGTCGCGTTCGACTGTTACGTTACTCCAGGTAATGCTTTATTATCAAACCTAACACCGCAGACATTTAAACCATGTCACTCATTTTCCAAAAAAAACCCGAAAGCGTATAACAGCATATTAGCGGTGATTTATCTTTGCCCTTAAGGTCACAATTTGAAATTGATGCTTGTTTCAACAGTCACATAACTTACCCCCTGTGACCTTACACCAATATCACATATCATAGTCACACCAAAAACGAAGACTTTACCTTTGCACTAAATAGTGCAATAGTAAAGTCGACAGTCCGCGTAGTCGATCCCGAATTCTGACCACTAGCAGCAACTAAATGGCACTGATGAAGCTAATAGCAAAACGAAAAATTAGGTGCTTGTGGAGGTGAGAATTCGGGATTGACTTCCCCGATTGTCGACCTTACTATTGCACTATTTAGTGCAATGGTAAAGTCTTCGCTTTCGGAGTGGGAGACCCTGGGTTCGATCCGGGCCACCGCCGTAAACACTTCATGTTTATTGGGTTCTATAGTATGTAGTTCATGACTGCTTGTGTGTGTTGCCTGAGTACTTATATATCAGAAATGGCAGTAATGAAGCTAGTAGCGAAAGGAAAAGTTAGGTTGCTGGTGGTGGTGAGAATTCGGGATCGACTTCCCGGATTGTCGACTTTACTATTCCACTATTTAGTATAACCTTTTTTTGTTGAAAGCCGACGAAGAGACCCTCTTGAATAAGAAAAAAAATATGTCTAAATGCCGTCATGAACTACATAGTATAGAACTTATTAAACATCAAGTGCTTGAGGCGCTGGCCCAGTTCGAACCCAGGATCTCCCATTCCGAAACGAAGACTTTACCATTACTACATATATACAACGCATGACAGACAGACCGAATGTAATCGCCAAATTTGCGTGAAACACATTAGGGAAGGGCGAAGTTAATATCTTATTTAGCGTATCTGCCTTCGCCTCTGAGATAATTCAAATAATGGGTAACGTCTCCTAAGGGGAATGCCTCATCGAGAATGTTGTAAAGCGTTAAATAAATTCGAGGACAGAGAGGTATGTCAAGCTTTTTGTTTGAACTTTACGCTCGAAAAACTTGTACTTTCTAGCGAGCGGTGTCACATCGTTACTATGCTGCCGACATGCATGCCTTCAGTTTGGCTTATGGATGTCTCTACATCCACTCAGCCGAAGTTTGAACACTGATATGACAATTGTAACAAGCACTCTTCTAGGCTAGTGTATCTGCCTATTAAAAGCTAAAAGTATGGCTTTCAGATTTTAGCTTTCTTCTGCCGAAAATCAAAGGAATGCGCTAGTGATTGCTCATTGGGGTCAACGGATACTGGTGAGAATGCAAACTGTAAACTCAGTAGCTATGGCATCCCCAATCCTACAACAGTTATTTCTTGTTTTGATGCCCGTTTAGATCATCACCCAGCTTCGTGCTTGATGTATTTTCAAGTTCCTCTGATTTCTGAGTTTCTTAGAACACTCATCACAGCCTTGACAGTTTCTCTAAATATTGAAAACTCAGCGCTAGTTTCTTGCTCGTCAGTTTCTTATAAAATATTTTACAGACAAATGATGTTGGCCTGGAATAAGTATTGTCTACATAGTTTAAATAAATGACTTATTTCTGTATGAAATGAGTTTTATGTCGTATGTTGTAGAATCCAGTATACTCCTGATGCTGTAAAGGCATATTTTCAGTCTGGGCCTGACAGGATTAAGGAGCTATAATTTTAAAATTTACATGGAAATCTGACCTTCCAGTGTTACCCTTCCAACAGACTTACGAATACACGGGGTATCACTAGCTTTTAAATAAAAATAATATTAAATTTTTAACAAGAGTATCAAGAACATCTTGTTTCATGAACTGTACTTCAAAGGCGTACGTTGTGCTAATATCTCTTCAAATGAATCAAGATTTTGTTCTTGAAATTCTATTTGCGGCCCACACATCTGGGAGAAGCATTGACTACGGAGAAGAACCAAACAGTGGGACACACTCGAATTAAGACAGCTTTTCTTCAACAGTTCATCTCATTTTTAGCTGTTAAAGTAATCTATCTTTAAAGACCAAACATATTCGGATTGCGCTTGAAGATTGAACGATCTTAATAACATCACGTTTATTCAAGTTCTAAATCAGAATCCGCCCTAGGAATTTGCATTTGCCCTCGAAAGATATAAACCATTCCCACAGAAATAGTTATGGGAAAGGCATTCTATCTAGTTGACGTATGGTGATCAATAGCCAGTAAGCTTGTAGGCCTCCATTTTATATCATTTGTATAGCTCTTCCTATGGTTTCCGTATTTCTATGAATTCGACCTTATGTTCGACTATCAAATGGGCCGACGTGCTGCACACCTTGCAATAAATGATGCTGATGCAACATCGGGGCGACTAGTAGTGTGATCGAGTTAGGGTGCTAGCGAATGTCCCAGAACCAACTAAATGGCCGTACGACCGAGTATGAGGGCAAGCAGAATATACCTGGCCAGGGTGCCATTGGAATATCCAAGATTCAACTGAATGATCATTTGACCGAGTACGAGTGCAAGCAGCGTATTCCAGATGCTATTGATTGGCCGTGTGATTGGGTCACAGCAGAATATTCGAAATTCAACCAACGCAGAATTTAACACAGTAAACATTCTATTTCCTATAAAATATTCCTAGTTGTACCTCATGCCTTTTGCTAATTGGATAACAAGCAAACAACGACAAGACATTTACACAGTTGTGTCTTTTACAGTCTCCATGTTCAACACCACAATATGTACATTATGTTTAATAAGAGCATTACAGCTGGAAAAGCAATAAAATATTTTCTAATCACTATGCATCTTTGCTCGCACTTTGAAGTCCTCTTTCACTGCTTACGCACCATCGCCTGTTAAGCTGGCCAAAACTGCCAAGAAATGTTCCACAAAACCATAACATCCCAGGAGGCGCTACCCCAGCTGATGTCGTAAGTGATGGAGGTAAACTTTACTGGAGGGAGTGCCATCTTTGCCACTACTGCATCAAAAATTTGAGGCATAAGCTGCTGAGCAAATGCTGGTTAACTTCAAGCATGAAGTGTACAAACTGTGGTGGTAAACGACACGGTATCTTTAGATTGATAGATGTTCTGATCGATACAACGGTTGCCCCCATCCAGGGAAGCTGACACAGATTTAACGGGCTCGGGCCGTGTGTCAAATGTTTCCAGTGGGTTGAGAGAAAGACATCGTTCATACTCCAAAAAGGAATGCTCAATGGGCGTAGTTGAGTAGTCTCTTACAAGGCCTGCCAAAACATTTATTGCCTCTACTTTACTCGGTTTAAAAGTGTAACGCTTCGCCTCATGGAAGGTTTGCCCACAATTACATAGAACTTCATCCCAATCACCAGAGATGTATTTCACTCTGTCGAGCATGCGCAGGACATTACTCTTCACAGACTTATCGATACCTTTAAAGGCGGGTGTTAGGTCTTCTCGTCTTTACAGTTAGCTTTTTGAGATGAACTTGTCTCCTAATAAAAACGAAATTGAAGCGGAACTAATTAGAGGGGCAACTGTCATGATTACTGCGGTAAAATTAAATACCAATATACAAAAAGATACGAAAAGCTCTTGCCACAGCTTAATGTCCCATAGATATCTTAAGCCTTAAATTTGTTTAGTCACGAGATTTCATGACATCATCTGAAAGCCACATTTTGACTTTAAGTTGAATATACCTCATTCCACTGACTACAACAACATGGATTAAATGGCTACAGATAGCCTTTATATTTTCAGGGCGATAACAATCAACCAAGGGAAATTAACAGGGACACCGCTAGTATTAGTTCCGCTACGTTTTAGTAGAAAACGGAAAGCATAAACTTATGACATATGTATACTCTTCCATCGTGTGCACCGCAGGATGTTTTACTTGGTATTATCACGAAGTTTGTGTCTATCAGTAGTGAATAAAGCCCAGTACTTCGAGATTTCTAATGCTGGCCGTGTAGATTGCTGTTAATGACTGCTGGCGAGCTCTACATACTTCAGGGTACTAGACTCATTGAACTATCAAGCCAAAATCTTAACACAACTACAAAAAGGGGCCTTTTGCTCAGAATGTATGGCATCCTTAGCCTCCTAGATTCGACTTCGCTATCTCATATGCCAGGCAGAAATCTCAATGGACTTTGCTTATGTAACCACATTCTTCGAAAATAGCGCTAAAACCTTTGAAATCGATAGTTATATATTTTATAGACCGACAGGTTCCTATCAGAGGAAGAGGAAGGATGGTCGCTCTAGTTGTAAAGAAATGAAGTTGGTAGGGAGCAAATTACAACCACGAGTCCCGATTACCTATATGCATGAACTACTGATCCACTCCACAAACCGAAAACAACACTATCAGAAAAATTAATATCAGAGCCATAATGTAACAGTTACTAACGCGAAATAGATTTGCGATTGTGCATCCGCCTTCCCTCCCTCTACACGCATGATTCAAAACATAATGCGATGTGCATGAGCACGGTTTGTCATCGAAACTTAAACCTGGTACTATAATTTAGTGACAAATCTATACACCACACGTTTACCATACTTAAGCCTTTCGGTCACAAGCGTACACAAAGTTGTTCAGAAATCAAGATAGTCATACGTTTGATAAATTGAAAGAACTGAGCAGTAATCTATATCGGGGAATCCAAACGTTTTTTAGGTCAGATAGAAACAGAATACAAGACAGTTGCCGGAAAAGGAAAGAACGAGCCAGGAGATCGCGAAACATTGCTGGAAGGAAGGACACACTTCGATCCGGCAAATAGTCAGACCATTGACAAAGATTCCAAAACAAAGGAAATCAAAGAAATATCACTCTTTACAGCACTCCAATTACATTAAAGATATGTTTTACTATCTCCTACACATATAGTACGCAACCCTAAAGACGAAAACACAAGAAACACAAAATTGGCATATTGCAACTTTCTGACCAAGATCTCGGCTCTCTAGGACGTCCGCTTTTAATCAAATTAGAAGTAATAACACTTTCGAGTTTCACGTGGCCTGACAATAGGACAAGTAGATGACATTTGACATGATAAAGCCCAATATCTAATTCGTACCGTATGGTTTAATTGTTGATTCAATTACATCTATTTTTGGTATAGAAACCATCAATCTATATGTCGACACCAAGATCACAATTGTGTTGCAGAACTAACTGTTACCCCCGCCCCTGCATTATTTGGATAACAAATTCTTAAAATTACGTTACTATGTGATGCCACTTAAATATCTCGGCTATATTTAGATTTGCAGCGATGACTGAACACTTTATCGTACATATGACCTCCTTTACTATTAAGTCTTCTCAAAATGTATGAAGAAACCATGGCTCGTAACATGCTCCTCAACTGTAAGGTACATCAAGATAATGGCCCATTTAAATCCTTCATATAAAAATTCAGATTTATCCACCAAATTACCCCAATAAGCAGGCACATAAGTACCAATATTCGAAGTAAATAAGTGAGTTAAAGTATGTATGTAATGTTTATAAATAATTGACTATGTTGTGGAGACGAAAACCGAAAAGAGACCTAGCAAAAATCTTGAAGTTCCATGCGCACAAAATGGTGGCAATATCTTTAGGCTAAAGGGAAACGTTGTAGCCATTTTCTTTTTTACAATATTTGCTTGTCAAGTTCATATTCTCAATTTGAAACATACTCATATATATGACTTGGACTCCTGCAAAAGTAAGCCCCATAGTCTCTATGCATTTACTCAACAAGCAAAAATCTTGACTTTTCGCTGCACTTCTAGCAAGCGAAGAGAGCGCGCGACAGAGTGAATAATGCAGCATTTTAATACCACTGTACAAACTATTTACACTGTTGTGCTTCGCTTGCTCTTTCTTCTGCACCTTCCCAGATTAAATAAGGATTAATTTTCAGAAAATGCTTCCGTGAATGTTAATCGATCGAATGCTTAAATCAGAGCTTGCTTTGATTATAGCTGTTGTGGTAACGCAGTTGCTGCAAAACCAAATACGGTGACTATCAAGAACCAATTGCGCGTTTAACAATAGAACATATGGTTCAGCAACATCGTTTTGTAGAAATGGGACAGATTATACACGCGCTGTATGGTATCCACCTTAGTGTGGCTCTAATGCAGGAAGATTTGCATAAAATTGGGGCTTAACTACTATGCCATTGACGAAACATGAATGCTACCGCTGGCCACCATGAGACCACACTCTGATGAAGAGGTTAACAATTTAAGATGGTGGTCGTGAGAAGCTAAAAGTTTAAGGTGGCTTATGAAAAAGCCTTGAATGGCCCTGCAATGGAACTCTATCCTTACTGATTTCATACGCTTACCGTGTCTTACGTTCAATAACTGATATCTATGTACTTAGCTTAAATCAGTGAGGCTATTTAGCTGCTGTCTAATTTTAAAACCAAAGAAAGCCTTGAAACGTCCTTGTGGCTTTAGCGTGCTTTACTCTGTCACGTTTATTTGGCGACCGTCAAACTCTGGTGTCCACGAGCAATCTTTTGTCCAGGGAAGCCTAATTACCCATGGCCTAACAACTCCATAACCACCTTTCGAAAGCGAAGATCAAGTACAACGCCTTTCCTAGTCATAACAGTATCTTACTGTGACATAAAACTCGAACTCAAAACTCTTCCACTCAAAAACACAAACAAATACAACTAGTTTAACACTCAATGACGTCAACACATCTGAAATACTGCTACAATACATCTCTACTCTGTCCAGGCTCCCTTTTGCATATCAACACCACGGAATACTCAATCAGTATTAAATGTTCGTCTTTGTTATCACTCATCACAGTCACTCATCCGGTGTTCTACTAATGAGCTACGTTTTGGATACTTTTCCAGCTAATTGCATTATGATGGGTAATACAAAAATGTCAAGAAAATCTGCATCTACTGTTGACGTTCAATAGGCGTATTCAGTGATTTGTAAGAACCTAATTGGTTACTTTACTTGCCACGTGATTTTGTCACATATCCCTATAGAGCATGCGGACATCAGTTTTTTACCAATCTTAAATTGAATCGATTGCAACAGGAAACGAAGCAAAAAATTCGTGTTATTCATATACTCGTAATACTCTCCTATGTGCCGGACGTCGAGCATTTCTGGTATCTTAGAATTATTTGATATCGACGCAATCATAAAAGACCTTGAGCAAATAACAATTCAAGCTACAAGCAACCCATTGGCTTACAAGGCACTCTTGCCCTTACAATAACATCGAACTGAGCTCACGGACTGCCAAGCAAACCAGGTTCTGTTTCAAAGTCAATTCGAATGCAAACGTCAATGTAACTGAATCCTTTAAAGTTATACTAAAACTTATCTAAAGTAATTCTTGAAGTAAAAACTAAAAATTCAAATTTGATTTCATTTGCATTGCCTAAAACACATCGAAGCCCTTCACCAAAATATCTCAATGTCTGTGTAGCAATAATTACGATCATCGCAGGCTGGATGCCATAAATTTAGTAACAGCAAGTATGCCTCACCTTCAAGGAGTTGTACTCTCGGACTAACTCCATGTCGTCTTGCTCAAATTTAGAAGCCACTTGCCCCACACGAGTAATCCAATACTGCTGCAGGAGCAGAATATTACCAATCCCAATCTCTTGCAAAGAATGCTCTAGGTCTGCCTACGGAATAAATGAGGCATGGGCAATGAACGATATAGGATGACTGTTACTTTACAAGATGAACATTGACTAAGTTAATTCCTCTCCATTCGCTTGCAAGAATGAATTGAATAGTTCTCTCGTATTGCCTTTCCCTAGCTCACATAAATGAGTATTTAGAAAGTTGTAGCTATGTGAAAGATCTACCGAATTACATCAGGTTGCATTATGGTCATCTACATCACAACTTCTTCGTACTACCTAAAATAACGTTCCTGCTACTACGCTTTAACATAAGACAGCTACCTTAATCGCAAAACTTGAATTATTTTGACTTATGCTAGATACTGATTCTAATATATGGTAACTCTCTCTCTCTTTGTATTGTGGAACTTAAACAAACTTCCTTTCACGTACATCGAAGAAGCTGTGATGCAAATGATAAAATTGCAAGCGTACATTTTTAACAAATTCTGCAAAGATAACAATGATGCCGTATAACTACATTACACGCGAGCAATACATTTAAAGGAATCAGCCCTATCATAGCATAAGCGCTTCTCTTGAAAAAATCTTAAAAATTTCCTTATGGAAATAATTCTCCCTTCCAATAACTGCTCTTGTGGCTTAACCAAAATACCTAAACCTCGTGAAAAGTAAGATCATACTTTCTTACTCCAGGATAAGACTACACAGTGGCTAAATTGCCGTTCCAATTATATGTTTAGCGGCATCCACCCAAGTTAACTGTCATCGATGAATATACATCGCACATGAAAGTAGATTAAACTGAACAACGTCAAGATAGAAATAGGACGATCGAAGAGAATCCTTACGTTAACCCTATCCAGAATCGAGACAGGGTATTTTGAAGATTCCCACGTATTGTAGGCACGTGCCTATATCAATAGTAATATCTGTGAACATCTGCTACTTACATATGAAATGTAGTATGATTGTTAGTTGATCTACCAGCTATAGAAACAAAGTTATAAGTGTAATCAAAATAAATATGTACACATACAGATCCATTACGCTCTGTTATGGAGTATGTGCTTATGTTTCATTTACACCCCAGTTTATACACAAAGATAGAATCTGAACTAAAGCTGTTCTTGTTCTAGCCCACCTTCCCTCTAGGTTGCATTTGGTACTTTACCATGTAAGCAATTGTTTACCCATCGGAAAGAGGTCTTTATGTGATTCGATTCTATTTTTGAGCTTCAATAACTGAAATTGATTGCAAAAATTGATTATCCGACGTTAGGAACATCATTTTTCCTCCGTTTGAAAATCAATTACTAAAAACGTATCAGTAAATCATTCAAGCCCCCATACACTAGTATGCTGGTGTCTAAAAACACAATTAGATTCATACTTTGAGTAGTCAAACATCATCCATCTGACTTGTCAAAAGCAGCAGGAAGACAATATTGCCGCTCCTGACAATAACCGATAAATTTAAACGAGCTTTTTAGGGGTTACGTGGTCCTTATAGGGAGATGGTCAAAATGAGGTGGTAAAATTGTGGACATGGTCAATAAAGGCAGGTTGTCATGTATGGGGGTTCTCCTGTACATTGAGTGTTTATTAAAAACACTATTGCTTGGTGTTCTTTGAGCAACTTCACTGTCATTAGAAGTGCCGGACTGATCCATCAACCTATTCAAATAAACCAGCGTGGTTGCTATGGATTTCTGGAATGCATCCACATCAGAAGTCAAATGCTTCTCAAAGTACAAAGATATGTCTACAGAAGACGAAATGAATAGTTTAATCTGTGACCTTGTAATGTATATGGTCTCCGAATATCATCACTTTGCCGATGCCTCACGGTTATCTACATTTATTCCGGTAGTCAAAGGTTTTAATAAAATTAATTTTTGGAATATTATTTTATGACGAGAAATAAGGAAAATAAATAAAGTCGAAAAACAGGCTAAAAATTTTTTAGACTTTCTTTGAAGTCTTAATCACTAATTTTTTCAGCTAATTTTGTTTCATTCTTGGTGAGCAGTCGCTTCTATGTTACAGACGAAATATGTTGTGAGGTTCTTATCAATTTTCTTTCTTACAACGGCTCTGTTACTTAGGAAAGAGTATGTCGCTAGAGATTGGGGAATCTTGCGTTTGTAATGTTTGGATCTTGCAGGAGACAATGTTATGGGAATAAACCTCACAATGAATATTGTAACGATTTTGTCATAATTTGTCATTGGAAGGTTATCTTTAAACAGTTCAGTAACCATAACAGAAAACGCATCCTGACAGACAACATCGCTTGCCTTCCTAGACAATGCCGCAACTGTAGCTTTCTGGCGTCAATATAATTTTAGTCTGCTTGGTAAATGAAACGTCGGGCATATTCCATAACAACGTCTTTGTCTCCCTGTGACATGTTTGCGTAGCAAAGTACAAAACTAGCTTTCTTATCAGGACACGCCAAGTTCTTCTCAGCCACAAAAATTAAACATATTATCTTGTTTAGAAACAGGTTATGGAAGTTAGCATTGTTACTATCCCAGTCACAATAAAGAAATCATCTTCTAAAACACCTTCAAGTTAATGAATCACCACTTACCAAAACTTGATCTGGATTGTCACGTCTGCTTGAACGCTCATGAGTTCGTTTAAAAAGAACACATAGTGTATTGAAATAGTCACTGACCACGTCCGTTAGGGTTTGTAAAGACACATCAACTGAATCTGAAATAAAATGGTATAACAGGCAAATTTGAGTAAAATACTAAAGCGATACAAAATGTCCAGTGTAAAATATCCATCAACTACGAGCAAAGGTTCTTTACATCTGAAAACGGTCTATAGGGACACATTGCCCATTCCACAGAATTATAAACTGGGTTCAGGTAACCAGGTTTTGATTGGAATACTTTAGTTTGGAAAGGGTGAATCTAGACGTTTGATGCAACTGTCATTCTGAACGTTAGACAGACTATCTTGATCAAAGAGAAAAATGCAGAGACACCAAAACTTTCATAAAATCATGACGTCACACTTACGTACTTTTTATAATGGGGTATGCAACATCAAGGACCCGTAAAACAAAAGCATGCTTATTTTACTACGGGGTTTTACGGTTCACTGTTCAGCTACTTTGGGTCACTAAACAATTAGATAAACCCTCAAAGAGATGAGGAGTACCTCCCTTAAAAAACGTTGTAGGGAACAGGCTAACAGAAGGTTAACATACTTTGTAATAAATAGATACCGTCTGGAGTTTACATATGGGGTGGAAATCAAAGCAGTGATGTTTCTACGACTGGAGAGGTCGGGTTACTTGGTGGCTGAGATATTTGAAAGAAGCTTGACCGCTTACGTAATCTATTGAATGCTTTCACTCAATCCTGTAAGTTACATACGGACTGGTACGGCTTCGTTCAAATGTGAATAAATATTTTTATATATCAATGTCAAGTTTTAAGAAGTTTCTTTACGAATTATACAAAACTGTTCTTTTTACGGTTTTTTCAAAGTTTTATCATACAATCCATGCGTAACAGCACTCTCCCCTACAGTGTTGCACACCACCAGTGTGACCGGTGGATCATATACTGAGAGAATGTTGTTTTCACATGTTCGAAGTGGATTATCAGTCAGACATGTAAATGGAATTACTGCAGTAGTGAAGAACACTTCTAGTTGATAGAGCGGTGACTTTGGCATTTGGCTTCATAACAAGTACTTCATCGTTCGAATATCGAGTACATGCAATCTATGCATGAAGTAAGCAGAATAACTCAGAACAGCATTCCATTGTTCCTCGCATGATATCAAACAACAGAAGTCAAAGTCACTTTGGAACTTTCAACGGGCTGTGGGCAGCATGATTGGCCGCATGGCAGATTTTCCATGGTCAAGTTCAGTCTTTGTATGGTCGAATTACATGGCGCTGAGAGGCTGATTTCCAAAATCGCGTAGAGCTAGATGTCAATGTTCTCCAGTGGAGTATTGGGAGCTACTGTGCCGACTATGAAATAGATCATGTACAAATTCTGGACTTTAAGATATGCACGTTCTCCTAAACGCTTTTCCAAAATATTGTTCATTGAGAAAGGAGCATTTTGGAGACGTCAGGCCTCCCCCCTACTGCTGAACAGAGGCGCTTTGAAAACAAATGATACTGGGAGTGGACAATCCTTTGACGTTTTAATTGTCTTGTCTGATTTTCGTTCTATTTTCACCGACATTTAGTAAAAACGTAATTTGAATTAGTCCTGGATAGTAGTCCAGTTGGTAGACTCCTCCCCGCGAAAGCATGGGTCACGGTTTCTCTAGTACAAATTCAAACATGTCAACTATAATATGTGGATGGTCAATGAGAGCATCATGGAAAACATTTCTCCTCATAACATCGGCAAAACAACAAACAGAACGTGACTAGCGTTGTCACTTTCAAAATTGTTGTTAACAAAGCTTCTTAAATAGTACCTCCGCAGTTCATGACGGCACTACTGCTATCAACAGGGCACCTGGTACAGCACCACCTTTGGTTTACACGTTAATCAAATAGTTATCAATGCTTACTCAATAAATTTCAATCGTTCATTAAAAAAAAATCCTTGCAAAAATATTACTTCACACTGAGTGATTTTTAATTGTACAGAACTGCCAGATAAGATTTTTTGCAGCTTACAAACTCATAAGGGTGATGACATCCGTTTAGCATTTGACTAGCAATGACGTTTCAGAGGTCATTCCTATGAGGTACAGGTTCATAACATTACACCAATGTGCTAAAGTACCCTAAAGAAGCTACAAAAACATAAAAAAAAGTTTCTTTATATTGTCATCCTCATATAACTTTGTCTCAAAAGTTTGCTACATATAGTAAATTAATTTTATCATTGCATACCCTTTAATTCCTTGAATTCGCACAACCGCTTATTTTTTCATGGAGAGCACACAGCAAGATTTCACTCCCTTCTATTTGAGCTTACGACAAAGGAGACGAATAGGTGTTGCAAATAAAATGCCACTGGCAAAGAAACCGCCTAAAATCAGGTCTAGGTCCAGTCGTAAGGAGAGTAAGTTTAATTTGTATTACTGTGTCACACCTGGTTCTGATATAACCAATCGATGCATGGATAAAGAAACTCAAAATAAATGAGTAAATATTTACAAAATCTTAATGATTACAATAAGGTTATCAAACTTTCTTAGTCGATAAGATATTACTGATGCTGATGTATTAAAGTAGTTGATAGGCAATGACCGAAAACTAGAATTTAGATCAACGAAATACAGTAGTTTATACAGATGGAGCATTCATTACTTATGAAACTTTGCGTATACATGTCGTACTAAGTGCTTCCATAACACTCATTCAATGAAGAATGCATTACTTGAAATACACGTTTCTTTTACTAATGTTAACAGTCAGCCTATGAGAAAATCAGATACATATTTCTTTACGTGTCTAATGAATTACTATTATCAGTCCCTTTTGGGTTTTCTTCCTTTTGATACCAGACCTAACTTAACGGCCTTGAGATTCCTGGGATACATGGAAGAGAGGCCCATTCCTATGGGAGAAACGCTGGCCATTACGAAGGGAAACAGTGTGGACAACCCTGATAAATCATAAACCCAAGGACCGGAACAGAATTTAAACCTACGACCACTGTTTCTCACGTCCTCTTTAACCTCCACACCACATTGCATCCTCATTTCAGATTAAAAAGGCCTTTAAGTTAGGTCTTACCCCAACGGCTAGTAGCGTGCACTGAAATACGTTTACATTTCTGATCTTTTTACTTTCATGTCATAGAATGAGAAAGGGTCAATTACAACTTTCCTATATCACTTACTTTCAAATCCTGAATGTGCACAGACCGCTGCCACTGACTTCAAGAGCAATTGGCGATTTACAAGTGGATCTACCTCAATGTACGTATCTTCAAGCCGCTTAAGCCCTGAGGATGGTGAGTAGGAGGAATCATCTGTGTCTGAAACGTCAGGGTATAACATACGAGCAACTGTTTTATCTTTCAACTTGCCATCTCTGGAGCAAAATCTCTTTGGAGGAGGTGGTGGCGATGGTAGTGAAGAGCCTTCTGAAGATCCTTTCTGTTAATTAGCGTAGTAATTATATCATAATTACCATAATCACCATAATTATCATCAGTAATACATGCATAATTATCAGCATCACATAATTAACATCAACATTACGATCACGACTCCTTAGGTCCATCTACGCTATCAATGGAGTGAAATTACATTCTGATCAATTTAAAAAATGGAAGAAAAAATAAATGGAATATATAATAAGCTAATGGCACACATACTCTGGAAACTACCCTTGGAAGTCAAAATGTTGGCATCTGTTAATATTCATTCAATCCTCTGATCTTGATGATCTCCTTTTACCAATTTTCAATGTTAAAATAACACACTGTGTATTAAAGGCTACCATATTATTATAGTTTGTAATTATATCTGGCAACATTGATGAAGAGTACAATCAAACTCTTCACAACTTTGCATAATGAAGTCTATTGATTTTCTATTTTGAAGTCACGCAGAACACGCAATTGTCTCGAGGACGTGATGAGCACCAAGTTATATTTCTTAAAGTACATCCTATGTAGACTTTCCCGCTATCTCAAGATTTCCTGTTAGTCTCATATCAAGCATATTTTCGTCTAGAGCTATTTCGACCATGAATTTTATCACGTTTTTTAGTAGTATATATATTGTAGAGATTTTAAGGGTTAATTGAGTATTAGCGCTTGGCACACGGTGAAAGTCAAGATGAGAAGGATGCAAGAGGTACTAATTATATATATTATTTTAGTTGGTTTAAATTTAAATACATCTATATCTATATATAGATGTACCATTTTGTCTTGCAATGATTTAAGTGTTATACACTTAGCTGAGTTGAATTAAACGTAAGTAATTTCTACCTCTTGTAGATTCTAATCAGTCGGACAATGCTGTATGTATAAGAAGGGTTTCAGAAGTCTAAGGAGTCATAATAGATCCATTTTAGTTTTAAATAACAGTGTTGGGCTTGATATAAGCTCTTGTGTTGGGAAGTTGCGTCAAGTTGCCCAGGTATATTTTAAGTCGCCTTTAGTGGCCTAGTTCTAATGTGAGGCATGCTAGAATAGCACTTACATTCAAGAATACACAAATATAAAAGGAAAACTTTTAAGTATTATTCATTAACCAAATTCCTTCCTTCAACACAATAGCAGACAAGATTCAAAGAGATGAACCTCAGTTGAGCATGGGTTCTGGTTTCAAATCACAGAGTGACATCCTTTCATTCCCTGCATTAAATTTTCAAACAAACCTGCTCACATTGACAAAATATTCCAGATGGTGACTAGGCATGTATTATCTGTGAAATCTGACATGTCATATCCAGTACCTGAGATTGCCCAATGAATGATTAAAGTCTTCCACACGACTAAATACATAAGATATCCTAAAATATGTTGGCATTAACTTGTTTGAAAGTATGACAGACAACAAAGCAACAACAAAACACTTTCCAATCATGTTGGCCACCAGTGTCAATTTTAGACAAAGAATTCTTACCAAACTCCAAAGAGGCAAAATTTGAAAGGCTGATTTGTTTACAAAAGTGAGTCATTACTGCTAGAATGTGAAGACTACTAACATAGTGCAAAGTGTACTCAAGGAGTAGAAGAAAAAGCCTATATACTCTCCTGCAGAACATATTTTGTGATTATGTATACAAGTCTATCAACACATATACAATATACAAAATCTTGTTCATACCATCATTTCCACTTGATGGGAATATGCAGCAGCTAACATGTACCTCATCTTCCTTTTGTGATGCTGCAACTCTATACTATGAAGTAAATGGTTCTGATTAGCTGAGTCTTTTGGGGGGAGAAGGACATGTGACAAACTCTGCATTTTCTTCTTACTGTGGAAAGAAACAAGATGAATAGTGTTCTGAGACAATTGCTTAGTAAAGCGAACTTTAATTAAATGCTACAAATAATTACCATGTCAGAACAGGGAGTTTCATTGATGTAAATTGTGTCACTAAGAAAAACACTCTAGAAAAAACTTAGAGGCAGTGATAATAACAGTACCATATCCCATGAAATCATTCCTTTTTTTATAGTATACATTTGTATGCCATTAATGCTACAACAATAATAGAAAGGCTCAGTAAAGGAGGGCCCCTACAGCCACTTCAGCAGCTTGAGACTGGGTTTGCTTTTGGTCGTCAGATGCCCTTCAGACATCTTTCAGGTGTTGTTCTTCTGTAAGGAGGATGGTAGGATCAGTTATTGTCTCTCCTGCCCTTCTGAGTAGGGTGGCGATGACTCTGTTGCAGGCTACTTTAAGGAATTGGTCAGTGTGGGTTGGCTTTCTATAGATCTTGACTGAAATGCTTCCATTTGTCTCTCTTGTAAGGCAGTTGCCAGCAAAGGTTATTTGCAATCTTCTTCTGTTTCCAGGGTAAATTGGATGTTGAGTGGAGGCTGTTGAAATGTTCAAGAGAGCTGGGTAGATTTGTCATTTTAATGGCAGCAAAGAAATTGTCAACATGTCTTTCCCAAATAGATGGTTTTACATCAGTGGTGGTCAGGGCTGTCCTTTTTAAAGGCCTGCATGAAAATTTCTACAATGACAGATGTAGGAGATCCGATGGGAACACCTCTGGTTTGAGTGCAGATTTCACTGTTGAAAAGGGGGAAAGGTGTTGTGGAATACTTTTAGGATATTGATGATGTTTGAGGGCTGCAATGAAGTTCTGGATGCATCATGCAAGTCAGACTTGGATGATATGCAATGTGTCTATGTTTGGCATGTTTCGCATGCTGATATATAGAGGTGAAATCAAAGGAGACTATGATTTCATTAGCTGATTGATGAAAACTGCAAATTCAGCTGAGCTGGATACGGTGAGAAAAGATTGGCTCCAGAATATAAGAGTGAATGTTGAGGGGTACCACAATATGAAATAGTTGGTCTTTGTGTGTACACATTAGGTTTGTGTACTTTCGGTGGTCCAACGGAACATAGAATGGGAGAATCCTTTGTTTTGATATTGAAGCACAGGCTGTCATCTACAAGACAAACGTCGCGTCAAGTGATGAGTATTCTGCTGGTTTTAGTTTTAACGGTTTGGATTGAGATATTTGTTGAGATTGCCTAGATTCTTTTCTGCAGGTGGTTGAGGACCTTTTGTATATAACTGTTTTTTAGTGATAACTGTGACACAACCTGTCACCTGGGAGAATGAAGATTGAGTTTCAATGATTAGAGGTAAGGCTTTTCTTGGCATGTACTGTATCTGCTTCACTGTTTGTGAGATATTTTACTGCTGTTATTCTCTGCTGATACAAATTTCCTTAGAAGGGACAGCTCCTTCAGCTGCGAAAAAAATAAAACATTTCTTAAACAGAGATTGTTCCACTTAAGAAAAGACTATGACTCTAGACATGATAAATATTTACCATCTACCAAATATATTGGGTTGCCTGATAATTAATTTACATCTAGTTCAACAGCTGATACATCTAAAGCATAAATTTCCCCGTATATTTATTAAAGATGCTTATTGACAATGATATTCATGTGGAAGATGATATCCTTTTGACATCAAGATCATCATCATTATATTCCCTGCTAAGCCTTCTTAAGTTACCCTAATATCCTCACCCTAGGACCTCGAAAGAATATTGGGCTCTCATCAGTAAATCCTCTAGAATGCACACTGTTTTTAATTCTCAATCACTCTCCATGTGTTCTAAAGAATCCTTGTCATTTTTAAAGTGGGAAAACTATTGTCCACTTTTGAATTACTTTGTTTGCATTTGACTACACCACTCTTTTGAATTCTTACATTTATGGGATGATTTCTCAAAACATTGTCATGACAACCTATGTCAGATTTGGCACCAAAAGAAAGTTTATTGTCTGACAAATACATTTATGTCTGTTTTATGGGCTTATCAGACATACTGGTAGGTAAAGTCGACCAACAACAAACTTCATGGGCAGGAGATGCCGGGGGTTTCATGAACAAAATAATACCATCATTCCAGTGTGACACCAGGCTCTCATGAATTGTGAAATAATCATCATAGAGACTTAACAGTGATGCCATAATTGTTTAAGGTATCTGCCAAAAGCTTAAAAAATAATTTTGAAATCTTACCAATGCTTTTTTTAAATGTATTTACAGAGCAAATAACTCTGTAATGAGATATCTCTATATTGCGATAAACAAGCATTCACAAACCACACCACTCTTTATTAAGAAGCATTGGAAAACCTTCAGTTTCGACCACAAACTACAAAACAACAATGACATGCAATACACAACTACAAATAGGGACAAGAAACATGTACAAATGAAACTAAATCTGGTTTAACCCCCTTACAGCAAATCTGTTAAGGCAAATGTAGCTAGAACATCTTCACGACTTATTGATGACCCACTCCCCTTCACAAACTTCCCAACAGAAAGTTAAAGTTATTTAAAGCTGTACCAGGAACATGAAAACAATTATTAATGGACAAAACAAGACAATACTGAACAGACATGAACAGGGCAACAATATGCAAGAGAGCAAATTTTGCAACAGGACAGCAAGGCTTCATTGCCCTCTACAAGGCCACTGGCTTCCTGATGGCTAGGTATATGAGGCAGTAGTTACAACAAAGGAAGATATACAGAAACAACATTTAGTTCTTTACGAATGAATGGTGAAGGGCAGAGACTGAGTTATACAAATACTTTTAGGACTTAAAAACATGCTTGACAGACTTTGACATACATTGAAGCAGCATTCCAAGAAGGAGCAGCATTACATCAGCTGCAGAGACAGAAGCTACATATATTGTGAGGAACAAGTAGCTTTGGTGAAAGATGACAAAGGGTTCACACTCAATAAGCAGTCAGAAATTGTGTCCAAGTCACATTGTGGGAATAAGTTTATTGTTAGTGATACATAGATGGTGCATTATATTATACAACTGCCCCTTTTAATTTGTAAAAAAATTTCAGTTGAAGATTGTAAGAGTACAAACCACTGGGTAATGACTTACCAGAGCATTTCTTTAGATATTCCTGTTTATAGTGCTCTACACCCATGTATCAAGCACTCTTGTTTTCAGAATTGTTAGTTGTTACTTATGTTCTGCAGACATATATACATATATATAGAGCGAGAGCTAGTTTTCATTGGGAGAGATCCTAGGTGCTAGCCCTGCCAGCGCCATATTCATTTCATGTTTATTCAGTACTATACTATGCTTTTTATGATTGCTTGTGTGATTGCTGAGTACTTATATATGGGAAATGGCAGTGATGAAGCTAATAGCGAAACAGGAAAAATTACGTTACTGATAGGTGAGACTTTGGGATCAGCTCCCTGGATTGTCAACTTAACTATTGCACTTTTTAGCTTAGTAGTCAAGTCACCATTTTGGTTATAGCAATCCTGGGGGGGGGGGAGGCAACCAAATACCTCCAAATACCTCCCAGTGGGTTGGCAAGGTGGTACCACTGGAAGTACCCTAGGTGACAGGAGGACCATATCTGCCAGTAGGGACATATCCTTTGCCAGAGGGCCCTTTCTGGGGTAAGGTGCTGCCTCTCTGTCACCTGTGAATCAGTTTAATGTCATACTCCAGGACATGTATGCATGTATGTATGTAAGTATGTATTATGTATGTATGCATGTATGCATGCATGTATGCATGTAAGTATTTATTTATTAGCCATGAAAATAAAAAAAGTACAACTTAAAAAATGTCCATTAAAATAACATTGACTAGGCTAAAAACAGTTACAATAATATGTGAAGAGATAAAACCTACTTCTAATATATAAAAAACACTTCCAATTTAAAATGGTGGGGATAACATTATAAGGTCTCATTAGCCTTATTTCCACAATGGTCCACTTAGAGATGTGTAGATTAATGAAAAGAGTATCAAAATAGGATTTGGAAACAGAAAACATCCACCCAAACTCATTCCTATATCAACCCTAAAGCACTA
>JAAAKL020000678.1:0-38198 GCA_010016065.2 Carybdea cf. marsupialis auct. non (Linnaeus, 1758)
TAATCAGGTTCACGTCTCGGAGGAGCAATGTTTGGATAAGATAAATGTCCTTTTAGGTATAATTTCCACATATTTCTTCATCAAAAGCAATGATTAAAAGGTAGGCTTATCTGATAGCCATATATATTTATCAAATCATCAGACATTCGGGATAAACCTTATTGTTACTTAGAACCAATTGAAAGCTTGTTCTTTGCTGAAGACAATGGTATAAATTGTTTAGACATTCGTTGACGTTTTCCTTGTGTAATAACTGCTGGAAGCAAGGGACTGATTTTGGCCGCGAAAGCGGCTCATGGGCTTTGGAGCACTTTCACAGTGAGCCGCAAAAGCGGTACGTGGGACTTAAATAGTCAATGTTTTCTAAAAGTATCTTGAATATAGCCTCAACAAGAAACAAAACAACCTACTTAATAAATGTAAATGCCGACCTTTTGTTCTATCTCTCACAATCTTCTCAAGGCAAATGCAATCTTACAAACTATTGCTCTTCAGCAGTGAAAAAACTCGCAAATGCTTGGTAATGTACATACAAGGTGAGAGGTTAAGACAAACACAAGGATTAGAAACTGTTAGTTGGGTTAAGTGATCCATTCAGTTTTTTGATAAGCAGACTCCCTATAAGGATAAGCAGATAACCAGAAGGAAGAGTTGTTAGAATTTTGAGATGGTTTGTTTTGATGGCATGTTGTCCTATGTTGGAGAAAGGTGGGTTGCCCTAAGTTGCACATATAGGGCCACAATCAGCGACAGGGCCCCAAAAAGATAACCCTACCAAACTTAAAAAATATTAATATAGTGGTATCCTGTGCAATGTATTAAAGCTTGTAATGCTCTACTACAACTAGAATATAAAGTGGTATCATCAGCATAAATTGCAAGCTGACAGAGTGCAAGGTGGAATATTTGCAAGCTCCAAACCAGAACAATCCAAACTTTGGCAAACAGGCGAGCTTTGTCTGAAGAGGATGTTAACAGAGCCTTTGAATAATGGCGGAATAACAGACTTTCTCTTGTTCATAGTGCTGTCATGGATTCTCCAGAAGTCACAAGATCCACGTTTCTTGGTAGAAAAAGCCAGCCTACTCTGTTCCAAATATGTTGCTTTTGCCTGTTCAATTCTCCTGTTGGATCTATGACTGACTCGTGTGAACAATACTGTAGCCTCCATAATCTGCACTGCACTATATTGATATTAAAATTGTACCTTCAGCCTGATGTGTTTTTATTCAAGTTGAAATGTGCTTTCTGCTTTCATTAGTAAAGGGCTGCAGTGCGTTTCATCCTTTATCTGCCTCTCATTGAAGACCATCATGGATATTCATGTTCCAATTGTTCTCGAATCTATTCAAACAATTAATGGTTGATTCTTTAGAGTGATTACCCTTGTAGCAAGCAGGCAGTTTCTGTGGAAAGTGCTCTGTTCATCTTAGGTTCAGCCCCCTGCTTGGGAGCTTCTACAGAGTCCTACTGATTAATTAGAGGATCCTAAATACAATACATAATTTCTTGTTCAGAGCATTGGGAGCGATTTGTCAAAATGTTCTGGTACGTAGAAACTTGCGTAGCCAATTAATGTGTATTATGCAGTTGATGTATGTTTTTCTGTATTTACTTGATCAAGGCTTAGGAAATAGAGGGCATTGTATGCCTGTCATTCAAAGTTGTCGATGATGGGAAATGTTCTTTTAATTGTGTCAAGTAGGGAAGGTTTGCAAAATATATTCAATACCTTTTTAGCGATGATTATGGTGAAAGCTTCATGCAAGGTATAAAATTATCATACATATTTTGTACTTATTTCTTTCATTTCACAGATTGTTGTACCTCCGTTGCCAGGGAAGGCATGGAAAAAGCAATTACCATTTCGAGGGGATGATGGTAACCTTTTTTTGCAACACTAAACAAGTATTATTGGCGATAGGAACGGTTATCTGATTTCTATATTTTATTTACATCAAGTCTGAATATATCTTACGCCTGTTTTAGTTTAGTATTGTTTTTTTATAAAATCATTTTAAACATAAAGTTCACTATTTAATATGTATATCGTCAACCAGGCCAATAAGCTGTGTAATTTCTGTAGGTGAGTTTTTCATATCAAAGATTTATCATAGTTGCACCCAATTGTAGGGGAGTCCTTTATTGGTATGGTGTTTATGAATGAAACTATCATGGTTAATCTTTTGCCTGGCAGTATGGTGGTCATGTTCAAGAATGTGATGTTTTGACTGCACACTTCCAGTCTTCATCGTGTGATGTGTAACGATTGCAGTGTGTTACCGTTTATGCTCTTTATTTGTTGACTGTAATATGTGAAGTTTGTCCTGATATGCATCTTCAAAACTCCTTTTTGGTGACCTTCATAAGCATGGTTCTTTGTTTGTATTGAGTTGTGTTAATACCCATACTTCAGAATATTGCTCTGGTATCTTTACATGATGCAATACAATCCAAGTCGTCCCTCGTTTCAACTGTGGCTTGATCTGCACTAGCACCTAATCCTGACTTCTATTTGCATCATATAGACTTTCCTTAACTTTTCGAGCACTTCATATCTCCCATTACAGAAACAGGCTGTTGCACCAGCTTACCACCATCTCCTATCAACCATCTTACCTCCATTCCCAGACCCTGCAGCAGCTTACCTCCATTCCCAGACTCAGCATCAGCTTACATTCATTTCCAGACTCTGCACAAGCTTACCTCCAATCCCAGACCATCGCACTTCCACCTCCAGTTTAGGGGACGTGGATGAGAATTTACTAGTTTTATGCAGGTTATCAGTTATAGGTGTATCCAAAGATGATAATCGCATGCAGCACATGTCAAAATTAGCATTAGTTGGCAGCCACATTTTGCCACACGAAGGAAAACTGAGAGAGATTGGGTGTTCCGCCAGTATTTTGGGGGCAATAAATTCTTTTCAAAATGCAAGAACAGATAAACTTTACATGCCTGTATACCACAGTAAAACATTTTCACTAAGTGTATTCACTAAGGCATATTCGCAAGAGCATTACATATTGCTGAAGAAGGGCCCATTTCAAGTTATTTTTGACAATTTTACGTATATTTAATCAAACTCAGTCAATTTGGCCCGTTTAGCAAAAGGCTAAGTTATCAAAGCGTCAGACGAACTGTTATCAAAAATACCCTTGATTAATCAGATAGAGTGTGAGCTTAAATGAAATGTAAGCTTCAGTTTCGTCTTCAGTTGAGAGCAAGAATGCTCGCATGACCTTCGATTAACACTTCAAACGTGCTTACTAACCCACAGCTCCACTATTGGATACAAGTGATTTATAAATCGTCAGAAGGAACCAAAGCACCAAGTTCCGGCTCTGTCTCCTTGACTGCACCATGCTATGGTGAGCTCCCTCCATTTGGAGGCTTTCCGTTAGTTGGTGTACTATCTTATTTCTGTGTCCAATCTTTGCCATCTCTTTTTAGCCACATATGGACCAAGCCTTTTCCACCGTATCCTGGATCTCTGTGATCATTTTCGTGGACCAAAACATAGCCTAATCTGTAATTATCTTACCAGTTCCTTGCCACGCAACTGCCACGAGAAAATATTCCGTTTCTCATCCACTATCCTTACAGTCTTGAATCAACCCTTTGTACCTTTCTGCTTTTCACTCCTCTGCCTCGATCGTGTTGTTTCTCCATGGAACTGTTAATTCAGTGATGATGAATCTTCCATTCCTCACTCCATACCACTAACTCGGGTAAGAGTGTTATCTGTATTATCGGGAATACTAGTTCATCCTGAAGATCGGCTGGTATTTTCCATTCACCCCTCCACAGTTTCGCTAGCGTTAGCATCATATCTTATGAAGCTTAGTCTTGCCACAGCCCATCCTCATATCTCTTCACGTTTCAATTTCCGTTCCGGAACTTTGTTTCCCATCTTACACACTGACCGGGTTGGTAACACTGGACTAGTTGCAAATAGCGCTTCCCTTGTTCCCTCTTCATAACTTCCTTAACCACTACCACTCTCTTTTCCTTATCACTGGTCTTGTAAAGGGGTTTAAATATTTGCATTCCAGGGTCTGTTCTGGCTAACTGTGCTGCACCTCAGATGCCCTGCTGTTTTAAGTTTGCCATTGCTTCGTCCACTTCCGTTTCTGAATTCCGTTTTCTGTCTGCGCTTATTATTGAGAGATTGTCTTTGACCTCTTTGTCACTTGAATGCCATAGCATCATTTTCGCTCTGACCTTTCCTTTCCTTAAATTCTTCTATGATGGATGGTATTGGTAGACTCACTTTATGGTATTTCCTATATATGGCCTTGTTGTTCAATTGCTTCGGTAGTTTCAACCATTCCTGTGTGAAGGTGATGCTTATTTGTTCAATTCTTTGTACTCTGGTTACTACGACTTCATACATCATTAATGGTCATTGTATTCTCGTATACTGTCCCTACTGCATGCACCAAACCTTCCCACTGAACTTCGTTTTTTCGATTGCTTCTAGCCCGCAATTGCTTGCTTCATTATCTCTCTTTCAACCCGTCCTTATTCTACCTACTGAAACTCTTTACTGGCTTTTCCGTTACTGTCGGTATGCCTGCAATTTTGAATTGAATTTCTTTTTGTCTCCCCATTATTATTGTACAGCTTCGTGACTCTTTCGCCATGAACCTCAAAACCAAAGAAACGTATTAGCTGATACAGAAACTAGAGCTGCAAATGACAAGGTTACTAATCAAGTACATATTTAATCCTTGACAATTTTTTGACTGTGTACCTCTTAATGATACATGCTAATAACAGGTCGGAATTTAGATATATAAACTGCAGCGATGCTATGCATCCAACACCAGTAGGTTATCAGTAACACACCAGACTTCGCTGATGTTTCGGCTATTATATCTCCATCTGGCTGGCCCGTAGTGCATCAGTGTAACCTTCTGCACTCCTACTTGTGTTGAAAATGAAAAAACTTCACTCCCTAAACAGTGAAAGAGGACTTGCCTTAACTCCTATCCACTGTAAGTAAGGGCAGCATTGCGCGCCAGAGGGACTCAGCTTTCCCACAATCCAGGCTCTACCAACTTTAGCAGCAGAAGAAGCACACCAATGCCATACTCCTAAGTTCCGACATCTCCACCATAGCGCTTGAAGCAGTTTCTCCATCCAACTGATCTACTGCACCCAACTTCCACAGCAAACAACTTGCATCGCCACCCATCAAAATTCACAATGTTATAGTATTATAGACTATTTTCAATTAAGTTAACTATCAGCTATAGTAAGAGTAAATGTAACAGATACTGATACATCAGCAGTTGACTGAGTATTGTTGGTTTTTGACAAATATATATTATTTATATTCACGTCTTTATCGTAATCTCATTCACTGTTTAAACTGTATTTTGCAGGCATTTTTGAGGATGATTTTATAGAAGATCGCAGGCAGGGTTTGGAAGCCTTCATCAATAGGTATGCTTTTAATTCAAAATGAGTGATTTGTTACATCTAAGGTGGATCTGATAAATGAGCGAAGGGAATTGAAGTCCATCAGTAGAGTTGTACACTCATGCACTCACTATTTGTAAACTATTGTTATTGAGATAGTATAAAGTGAGTTAGAAAATAGACCAGATATTCCAGGAGGAAAAAGGATAATCCTTACAGGTAATACTCTTTTAAATGGGTTAAAATGATTTGCAACATCTTGTATAGATAATAGTAGAACTAAGAATTTGTGTAACTTTTATAGGAAGAAAACATGTGTGAAGGTAGTGAGTAAACATATGACGCTTTGACATAATTTAGTGGTAGGAATCAACTTACAAAGTTGGAAAAAGCTGATGGGTATCTTGTAGAATAGTATAAAAACTGGATAATTGAATGTTCTGTGAGGAGAAGTGTAGACGTCCATGAAAGGCCCGCTCTAAGAAATGGCACCGAGAGACAGAAAGAAATGAAGAAAGAAAGAAGGAAAGGCACTAAAAGGATTCTTTCAGTTTAACCTTTCTCCGCTTTTGTATGCCCTGGTACTATGTGAATGATTTCTGGTCGACAGCTCCCTTTTACGGTAATTTTTTAAGCTTAATTTTAATTCAACCATAAGGGTTTAGTATGCACTTAGCTAAGTGTTTTGAAAGATAAACGCGAAGAAAGTTAATGATTATAAAGATTAACGGATTTTCTCGCTAGTCTCTGACGCATTTTAAATATCGTTTATGTAACAACCTCTTTTTAACCATTGCTTGTTTCCGTTTGCATGAAACTATTCCATTTTCGTCAATTGGTTTTAAGAAAGCGGAAAAAGTTTGACAAGATACTATAGAAGTAGGAAGGTATCCTACTAGCAGGAGTCAAAATCGTCATGGGACAACCATCGAGCATGCATTAGTCATGTATCAAATGATGCCACCTCTTTCACACCAAACGTACTATTCTTTATAGCTACAATCCTGGACTTATAGAAATTAATCTTTAACTAAAATTCGGTGAAAATGTAACAAATAAGGCAAGACACTTGCCACATGAAAGGGGTGTGCATTCCTGGTACTATTTGTTTTCTAGACCCCTCCGCTTAACAGTAGGGAGCTCTGACATGCAATTTTTGGATCTTGCATAGGGAAACTTACGTACTTCATAGTCCAAAATTGTAGGCTCATTGAATAAATGTATATTTTTCGAACATAGAACCATTAATCAGAGGTGCCGTGAATTATAGGAATGGCTTCGAGCACGAGGTTTTAGTAACAATCATATTCGAGAACAAATTGAGAGAGCCAAAAGACAGATTATACAAACCTTAGTACTGCTACAAACCAGGCTAAGACAGCAAACGTCAAGGAACTAAGAAACCTGCTAACTGTCGCCAACCATCCAACACTCAGTAAGAGGGTACGTAGGATGAGAAATGATAACTTGCCTTTGATGAGGAACACGAGAGAGTATTTTCATCGAGACCTACGATAATACATAGAAGGGCTAAGTCACTAAGATAGATTAGCACGTGCTAATTTAAGAAGTCGCAGTCTATCAAGAAAAATGGCTATACTCCACATGCCATGAAAGTAAGAACTGCTATGTATGTGATTACATGACAGAAACCTCAACTTTTTTCTGACAGTAAAAGTAGCTGTAAATATTTTACACTTTGACGTCCGCTACATTGCAGTTCAGAGGGGGTAGTGTATCTTTTACAATTCATAGTATATGTGGTCAGTACTATTAGCGCTTTTCATGTACGATTAAACAGCAACATATCGGAATACCGAATTTTTGTGAAGAAAACCGTGGGGGTGGGGTAGGAAATGTGTTCCCCTAAGCAATACAAACTTGGTACATTTTAAGAAACGGGTGTACATGAAAGACAAGTAATAAAACTTAAGTGTTGACCGACCCTTAAATGGAATAACTTGACGTCGTTTTTTGCTTTCCTATACAGTTGTCTTGCACATGAAAGAGGTGATTTTGCATAAAGCAGAGCGAAATGCAGACCCTTTCCCAAAATATTCAGGCATGGTTCGTTGGTTTTGTTCCAGCAGCTGTCAATAATCGTTTTAGAAGTTACCCTTTCCCCTATTTTGCAGCCTCTCAATCAACCAGGTAGAAGACGAGACTGACGTGTTCAATGTCTTAATTAGTAAGCACCAAGCACAGGGTACACAGGTATTGCTCCCCTTAAAGACGATTTTCAGTGTTTTAAGTGGCTCTCTCCGCTAACAGAAGAGTAACCATGTTTGGAAACTTAATTTTAGATTATAATGATTATAGATTGGCGGCTTTTACGACAACATTTTTCTGACTATGAAAAACTACATGATTTGTGTAAATATGCAATCCATGTGACCTCTGCAGTGCAGTTTTGCCATTGTTGAGTGCTTTAAGATGCCTATTACCAGCCATTGCAGGCAAATAGAGAGCGAATTCATTAATGTTCCATTGAGTTTACATTACGCCATAGCTTGTACTTACATGTATTTCCACTGTATCAAGATTTATCAATACGTTTATTACGTAGATAAGTTTTCAGTTACTATGTTGGAATAGGAGCACGGTTTTATTCCTACTTCGCCTTCATTGCCTGGTAGGTGTTTATTGAATACCAAGGAATTCCTCAATAAATGTGATTGCGCTCTTAAGACCTTTCCGACTACAAATATGACATTAACAGTTGGAGTGAGCTTAAAAATTATGTAATTTAGTAATGTTAGCCTTTAAGCTTCAAGAAAATAATTATATTTTGTAGGGCAGTTTAAATTCTTTACATTTTGTTCCACGCTTCCGTGGTATTTATGACAGAAGTAAGATCCACTTGAGCATTGTTTGCCGAAAGTGGAGTTTCAGACAGGACACTTTTAAATGGAGCACGCTATGGTGGTAGAATGTCTCAGGTCCTCTTTCAAAGGACCCGGAAGCAGGTTCCCAAGGTTCACGGAATGAAAACAAAAACCGAAGGGGCACAACCAGCCAGGGCCTGCAAGAAAGAACACTCCCTAACACTCGTCGATAGCTGATACGAAGTCGGCTATCGCAGAGCATCTGTTACTCAATCATGAATTTGCCGAGAATTATGACGATTTTTTATTCGCGTTATTGTATAGAGCTCGCGCAGAGTTTTATCTCAAATAGTTGGAGGTCATTTCCCACTATTACCTGTGTTGTTTCCAGCCCACCTTTATTGTGGAAATTGCCCCAAGGTCATGCGCGCTCCCTTACATCCGCATTCCTGTTGCCATAAATTCCGTAGTTTAGATATGATGTACGAAACAGTGGTGTTTATGAATCTGAAGAGGGCCTACGAAAGGCTTTATTCAAAAAGTAAAAAAAGCACTTGCACCTGAAGTGCCTCTGTAAAATTATTTACTTAGGAGCTAAGTTTTAGGTGTTTGGGAAGGCTATAAACATGTCTGATGATTTTACGACACTAATGTATAATTTTAAAAATTAATTTTGTATGAAATTGTATGATGCTATTTCATCTCACCGTTACCTACGTATTATATGTTTTTGATAAATTAGTTGCCGTCCTTTACCTCCCCGTAACCCCACCCCCGATTTAAACTTACTTTTAATTATTTCTGAAGTATTGAAATTACTTTTATTGCAGGGTTGCTGGTCATCCTCTAGCGCAGAATGAGAGATGTTTGCACATGTTCTTGCAAGAAGCCATCATCGATAAAAGTTACGTACCTGGTAAAGTGAGGAACACCTGATAACTCTTTAATGCCAAGTAATCTCCCCATCGACTTGCCTCTTTTGAGGAGGTTTTGTCGATTATTTGATTTCGCTGATGGAAAGATCAAAATGGACGTCTTTGTACATTGGTTTTCAGATTGTAATGATAGGTTTTTTCTCGGAATGAACAGATCCTCGAGTTTTGGACTGAATATGGATGTTTCTACAGAACGATTCTTCGATACGTTTTACCGCTCTCCAGTTGAATTATCTGTCTTTTCGCAGGATGAAATTACTCTGTTATTCGTAATGATAAGCGTTGGGGTCTCCTAGGTTGGGTATGGCATGACAAAGTAGGTTCGTATTATTAAAGTATTGGGGCATTTGAATTATTAATACGTTTTTGATGGCATTACTAGTGCCATTAGTGTCAACAAACCCAGCCAATATCATCATTCCAATAAAATGTCTTTACCATGTTATTAAGTGATCGATTCTAGGTAACTAAGCATGGTTACATCATGGTCGGAGATGTTGTTGTACATTAGATGGCAGCGAACAGTAGCATGTTTTGCTACTGGATTTTATACAGCATAATCCTAGTGTCACAAGTACAGTATTTATAGCTGTTAGTATGGTACTTATGTTTACGTATTAGCACAACACTACTTTTCGACCTTGACAAGGAATGATATTTGAAAGAATTGACTATTAGTTGTCCATGAATGAAGTAGGGTGGTAACTAGATGTGTTGGCCGAACGCTACTCGAAGTATAACAATATATGAAACTACTCAATGGCTGTCATGTCAGTCACTACGACGTGCCACGACCTTCGTACTGTCAGAAGTAGTTTTCGCATGTGGAAATATGTTAATGACGTTTTGATTTGTTGTCAGATCCTGTATCTTTTATAAATGGTAACACCATATATGATTTTTGACACGTTTTGTTTGAGCCAAACATTCTTGCACGTTTTTGTATGATAGTGTTGTCAGTGTATTGCGTAACGTTAAGTGATCAGAATATTTGTAGGAAAATGTGCACCTCCAGAGCAAGAGAGATTGTTTCAAAATACTAAAATAGATGATTTCGTTGTAACAGTTACTTTGTATGCAGCTTCTGAGGTTGGTATTGATCAGTAGATTTAAAGTAGCAATCCAGTCTGCAAGTCATGTCAAACAATTTGGAAGATACCCACCTTGTCAACCACAATCATTGAATCAACGAATCGAATTGTGACGGCCATCTTCGTACTCTTTCGCGCAGTACTCTGACATACTTTGGTGAGCGACTTTGTCATTTGAAGTTATTTTCCCGTTAATGCAAATCATGAGAAGTGGTAAGTGTTGAATATAATACAACTTCAAAGTTTTCATTCTGTAAATGTATTGCCGGCCACTCCAATACCGAAACTCGTTAATCTGATGTCATAAAAATCTGCTAATTTAATGTTCCTTAGAAATCGTGGCCAGGCATTGATGAACACTATTTATTTGCGCCAAGACAATTCATGGTAAAGAAATTGCGCTGGTAGATTAAATACTTACTCAAAGAGGAGGAGAGAAGAAAATCTCTTGTTGTTAAGACTCCCTTCTTACTAAGTTGAGCTTCGGTACAGTTGCTTTCGTGGCATTTCAAGGTGTTTCAAAATAGAATAATTGAAACAGTCTTCTCTAGCTACAAGGTTTAATTTATTATGGTATTATTAAACTTCCCATGTATTGTGAACATTCGATTTCACTGTACAACTATTAGAATCGCCTTCAGCAAACAACCACCACTATATCTCCATAGAGAGGTGTACTACATATAGGGAAAGAAATAGCAGTTGACTTTCGTCTTCTTGGTCAGAATGGGTGCTACCAAGTTTCCGCTTTTACGTATATATATATAGCATTGTTTCGCACCTTCTTTGTGTAGCTGTTGCCAGTTTTTGTAGTGTTTAAGGGAATGTATCCGTAGCCAATTTTTGCATTTTCCTTAAGGCTACAATGATCACCACGATTTGATATTGTCAAAATGTTATGATCACTGACACTTAAGAATCAGAATGTAATTTCATGTTGTGTAATGTTCATGTGGTATATACTATTTGATTGATCAAGCCCCTTCTATATGGACCGTCAAATACCATGATAACGTGGCCACAGTTTAGATTGCCGCTGGAATATAACTGTTAAGTGAAACTACAAAAACATTAGAAAAGCATACTAAATTTTAAGAATGAAACTTTGCCATGACTACGTCGATAAATTTAACTGATAATGTGCATTTTAATGTACCTTCAAACTTCTCATGTTTTTTCCTTTGCTAACGAAAGACAGGCTTATGATGTGTAATGAGTCTGTTTTTACGTTGCAAAGTAACCTTCCGGTAGCAACTGCTAAAATTTGAACAATAACTGCCGTCACCATAATTATTCGGGGGTTTGTTTGTTGTCCAGATGATGGATGACTATGTGCCCTTTTCTATGCAGTACGTGTCCCTTAAGGTGTTGTTAAATTGGAAAGTGCCATTGAAATTGTAGTCAACATTGATAGATATTTCAGAGGGGAATGAGCATGAGGACTGCATTAATGTTAGATGCTCAAGTTCACTCATGAAGATTTTTTTTTAAAAACAATTTTATAAGAACATTGAGGCTGAGATTTGGTCCAAAATCCTGACAATTTAAGAACAAGCTGGGGCTGGGAAGAGAAATGAAATTGATTTTGTTTATAATTCAAATTATGTTGTATCCTAAATAATAAAAAAATGTAAAAAATTGTGGACAAAACGATTAATGCGCGTGGTTTAATCGTTTAGTCGCATGGCTCATGATGCTACTTTATCGTGACACGAGCAAAATAAGAACGTTATCAGCCAGAAATAAAAATCCCCCGCTCACTAGTCAAATTTCATGGTCCTTTCTTCTTTTTATAAATGAAGTAGCCAGTCAGCATCGAGCCGCCTTTATCTTGTTGCCGTGCTATTTCTACTTAAAGGCGAGATTGTTTTTGTTTTTTTTATGTAGTGATCTTTTTCGGGTGCGTAACATCAGTTTATGACCTGTTAATCATGTCCTGTTGAATAGGAGGAATGCAAGACTAGAAACTAACAAATAGAAGTACCTTATTTTCGTTGAAAATGTTATGATAAAATATTTGATTAGTTGGTCGGTCATCTAAATATGTAGTCACTTTTATAGGATTTGGGGGTGTTGTTTTTCTCTTCACGCAGTACGAGGCAGGGTTGATACTTCAAGGTATTGAGTTACTGTCAAAGGAGTAGAAATAAAAAGTAAACAGAAACATAGATGTAATTCCAGATAAAAAAAATTAAGGATTTCCAAGAAGATGAAGGTGACATTTGATTCAGAAGGGTCAAGATCGTAAGTAAGAGGAAAGCAGTCTATAAATATAGACAGTTCACAATTTAAATTGGTACCATCAGCATAAATTGCATGCTGACACAGCACAGAATGAGACAGATGGTTAATAAAAGTTAGGGAAAGCGTGGGGCCCAAAAGAGAACCTTGTGGGGACGCCAGCATTTGCAGTAATGAATTGAAGACTACCGTGATTTTTCAATCACTTACAAAAGATGAAATTATCCTGAAAATTCATCACCAATGCCATAGTCTCTTTTTGTAGAAGACCAGCATGCCAATCATTATCAAGGGCCTTGGAGCAACCAGATCTATCCAAACTACGATAGGTTCGCGCAATTACCACTGTGAGGTCAGCGGTAGATCTAGAAGATTGAAAACCATACTGTAGCCTACATCAGAGAAAAGGTCTTTCCTCTCTAGGTAAGCCTCCAGTTCCATTTTTGGCAACCTCTGAAATACCTTGCTGACAACAGGTAGAAGGCTGATGGAGCGATACAATAGTTGGTGTAGTTATACACTTCTCACATATACGAGAAGAGAGAATGTGTTCCGTCGGACGATGTATGTAGTGATTTTCATATGCACAGCGTCAGATATTCTCATTTGCAAGTAGTTAGTATTTCAACCTCTTTTCCAATGATTGGCCGAGAGTGCTCAACCTAACGTAAGCTAGGGAGCGAAATACTCAATCTGCAGACAGAACTGTTTCGCCCTTTGTGAGCTAATCAGTACAGAACAGAGCATCGAGACTGAATACTAGCTATGTAACTAGCAAAGCTGCTGCAAATCAATATGAAGAATTCATATGGTGCCATGGCAGAGTGCTTAAACTGCGCAAGCACAGTGAGCAAAGCATAAAGCAACAGAAATAGTACCGTCTAAAGCAGAGAGTGCTCAACCTGACATAAGCTAGGGAGCGAAATACTCAATCTGCAGACAGAACTGTTTCGCCCTTTGTGGGCTAATCAGTACAGAACAGAGCATTGAGACTGAATACTAGCTACGTAACTAGCAACGCTGCCACAAAGCAATTTAAAGAATTCATATGGTGCCATGGCAGAGTGCTTAAACTGCGCAAGCACAGTGAGCAAAAGCATAAAGCAACAGAAATAGTACCGTCTAAAGCAGAGTGTCCTCAACCTAACATAAGCTAGGGAGACAAACACTCATTCTCTCTCTATATATATAACGAGAATTTATGATTTATAACAATCTTCAAGAGTGCTCAATGCTTAGACGCAAAGCAATATCAAAGTAAAACACTAAAGGAAGACACTTGGAGATTTGCAACTCTGAGTTTCACGCTAAGGCAAACAAGGGAAAATGGTAATTTGTATATTTTCCTGACGATCGCTTCAGTGTAAAGGCTACCTAGGATCTCCCACACCGAACATGCTGACTTCACTAAATAGTGAAATAGTTAAGTCGACTATCAGGGAAGTTAATCCCAAATTCTCATTATCACCAGCAACCTGTCTTTTTTCTTTATTTTTTCGTTTCGCTGTCGGCTTCGTAAGTGGCATTTCCATTTACAAGTTCTGAGTTAGATATACTAGTTTAGTACTACGTTATGTTGCCATTGTCGGTGTGAGAGATGCTGGGTTCGATCCCTACCAGCACCATATGCATTCATGTTTATTGAGCTATTTTTTTATTATTTTTTTCAATAAACACCATTCGTGATGGGGTTGGGACTTGACATCTGACTTTACCAGAACTCGGAGATGCCAATAACTCGTCTCAAAATAAAGACGTTATCTAACAGTGCTGCCTTCTGCAAGCAGGGGAATGTCTATCCTTCTAAGGTGTTTCGCAAGCTCTCTAGATACTGTTTCCAGGGCTCTTACAATAACTGGCACCACATTAGCTTTAACGTGCTACAGTCTTTGTATTTCTACTGAAAGATCTTGGTATCTTTCAATCTTCTCCCGCCAAGTCAATAATGAGACACTCTTTCTTCTCCTTATCCAAAACAATGACATCAGGTCGCCGGTGCTTAAATAATTTGTCCGTTTGGATAGAGAAATGCCATAAGATTTTACATTGGTGGTTTTCCTGTACTGGGTTAAATTACTTCTTACATAGTAGCCAATGCACTTTCCTTCCAAGCCTGTCGTGTCGCTTTTGATATTGGTTTTGTTTGCTAATTTTGGGTAAGTACTGATAATGTGGGTCACACTTTCAGTTTTTTCCCTACAACGTCGGCATAAGGGCGTGTTGCCAGTCTTGTCAATACCATAGGTAACTGAATTGGTTCCTAAAGCCTTCTCTTGTGCAGCTCAAATCAGACTCTCAGTCTCACGTTTCAGCTCACCTCACTTCAGCCATATCTATCTTTCTCCATTTGTGTATTCCTCTGTTTCCTCTGAGGAACTGGCCATACAGTGGTTTTTCTCTCCATTTATTTTGTCTTAAACTTTTTCTCTCTTTTACTGACAACGCATTCATTGTCCTTTCCACTTGAAGTTCATCCTTTACCACTGGAAGTAACTTCTCGGAGCTGCTAATAATATACTGCGAAAGCATTAAAATCTCTTCATCATGTAGTCTCTCAAACGTATTAGTCCTCTTCCACCTACGATTCTAGAGACATATAATCTTTCAACATTAGATCTTGGGTGCAAGCGACCATACATAGCGAGTAGTTTTCTGATTTTTCTGTCATCTTCAACAGTCCAGTTAATGATCTCCACTCCATATCGTATTGTTGGTACAACGTTTGTAATGATTGATTTTATAACATTTCCTCCATTCACCTTAGATTTCATTATTGCTTTCACTCTTTTTGTGTATTTCTTCCTCGGTTTTTCCTTCATTTCGTCCTGGGAGATGTCACTTCTGTCTATTATTCCCAAGTATTTATAGCCCTCTACTTCAACTTTATCTACAACAACTCCCTCTTCAAGATCTATTCCTTCACATTTAGATTCTTTTCCCCTTTTTAAGAAACAACTACCACACTTATCAATACCAAACTTCATCCCCATACCCTCTGTTAATATTTTGGTTATCATTAAAAGAGAATTAACGTCGTCTTCAGTACTTCCATACAATTTCAAATCGTCCATAAACAGCAAATGGTTCAGTTTTGGTTTTCCTTTCCCAAAAAAGCATCCTTGTTTTACTTTGCGTAGCACTAAGTTTAAAGGAATCAATGAAATGACGAAGAGTAAGGGGGAAAGAGAGTCACCTTAGAAAATACCTCTGTTTATATTCACCACACCTAATGATGATTGACCTGAATACAAGTTAGTCTGCCAATCTTTCATGCTGTTTCTCAGAAGACAGATGATATTCGTAGAGACACCGATAAGTTCAAGAGACTTCAACATCCAGCTATGTGGCACCATATCATAAGCTTTTCTAAAGTCAACCCAGGCCATACATAAGTTGGTCTTCCTTCTTCTACAGTTGTGAATTACACATTAATCAATAAATTGTTGAACTTTTGTACCACGAGATGTCTTTCTACAGCTTTTTTGCTCTTCAGGCAAAAGGCCTTGAATTTCCAGATGTTCATATAATTTCTCTGCAATGATGGATGTGAGTAACTTCCACATCAAATTAAGACATGCAATTGGTCTACAGCTTCCAACTATGTTTCCTTTCCTTTGGTCATTTTGAATAAGAACCGTTCGACTCTCAACCATCCAAGAAGGCACATTACATATCATAGCACATTTATTAGGTTCCTGTGCTATAACTACACGAAGGCTTGTAAATCTTTTCAACCAAAACCCATGCATTCCATCTTAACCAGGGGCATTCCAGTTTGGCATTTTGCTTACTTGTCTCCTAACATCTTCTAGGCTTGTGGTAATATCTGCATGTTTATGCCCATGTTGCATTTCCTTCTCAACATCTTTAAGCCAGTCTGCATTTCTATTGTGTTCAACTGGCTGGTCCCATAAATTTCTACAAAACCTTCTGGACGCCTCTGTATCAGGAACTGTTTGCTCTTAATAGTTTCCCCCTTCAAGTTCTTTGTTAAGCAACTTTTGATTGTTTCTAAATAGTATATACTGTCTGTATTGAGTCATTAGAGAGCAATATCTTTTTAGTTTGCTCCTTTTTGCTTTCTGAGTTTTTCCATGACAGCTATAAATCCTTCATTTTCAGACTATATCTTTTATCAAGATCATGTTTTGGTTGCTTTTTGAAGGTTCTCCACTGTCCTCTAAACCATGCGTCTATATGACTAATGTCGTTAGGTAGCCTGGTCATATCACCCTCTATCCGTTGTTTCCTGAACAGCTCCGTCTAATGTTGTCTGTTTCGTTTGCACCCACTCTTTTACTTACGAATATGCTGCTGCTTTAATTATATCTCGTATTTCATCAATGCCCTCAACTTTGACATTTTTAAGCACCTCATCAATCCTTTTTGCTTTCCGCTATTACCTTGTTGCTATCCACTCCTCTAAGTGACGGTATTTCAACAAAGTCTAATTTGTGTAGGTCTTGCCTCTATTACTTCCTGTTGCTCTGCTACTGTTCCAAAGTTTATCTCTAAATTTTCCACTTTTGATTGACCCTGACCGATTTCAAAACCATCCCATTATTTTCCGTTATCTGCTTTCGAGTTTGTTTCTGTTCAATTCTTCCAGATGATATTTGTGTACATGTGGTAGCAGCCAACGTCCAAATCGGACAAATCAATTATAATAATGCGCACACTTAAAAGTCAGCGAAAAACCAAAAAGAACTACTTTCGCCCATAAGAAAATAATTGCAGACATACAGTAGCACAGTAGGAAGTGCGATTTTGTAAATAAAACGTGCCTGTGAAGACACTGGTTTTCCCGCGATGTTTGATATCATCTGCATGCCACCTGTACCTAAGCTATAAAGAACCAAAATGTATTTGGTAACGTTGGCTTTTCCGACTTTGGAAGAGGTAAGCATGTCTATTGATCTGATCGGAGTATTATGCCGAGAGGAAGGGGGACGGTGAGGGAATCTCCTATTTTTAACTGTGATCTCTGGGGAAACAAGGACGGAAAAAACGTGGTTTTATCAGTAGAGGAACATGACAAACGAGCCTGACGAGGTGAATATATTTGAACCACTATTGATGATTCTTTGGTGTACAACAAATTTGTAATAAGTTTGAATAGATACTTGAGAAATAGAAATTTTCAATAGTGGAAGGTATGAAAAAAATGTCTTGAGAGTTTAAAATATTGAAGGATTTTATTTAGTCATAGACTCATAGAAATTTTCTTTTAAAACCCTTCTTCTCAAAAATACATTAATGTATACAGATGATGGAATCTTCTGTCAATTACGACGAAGGAGCGTCTCGATGTAGGTACGTGCGTCGAAGTGATTACAGTCCACTGCGCGAGAGGCACTCTCTGCCACTGTCACAGCTTCGAACGTTCCTACAGGTTCGTGAACATGTGCTTGCCTTTATTTTATTTTTCAAGAAGGATACGGTTTCCTTCAAAACATCTGACTACATTGTTGGAGTGGCTATTCCACATTACACGATTTTTGGCTTTATTTACCAATCTGACGGTTTTCAGTCCAATCCCTTTAAAATTTTGCTTTTGGGAGTGTCTTTGCAACATAATCGTGGCTTTCCTAGACAGCGACTACTACCTTTGAGCTGTCCGTAGAAGGTCGATTTGGGTATTCGAGTGCTGATGACCAGTGCTTAATGTCCCGCCCGGCATAGCTGGGAGTAAATTAGGCTCCACAACAGTAGAGTTGGGTATTTGGTTCAGCCAGCGTATATTGCAGATTTTGCCAAAGCAACGCATATGGAACGCCTAGAGCTATAAGGGGTCCATATTTGCCAGTCATATAGGAGGGTGGATAGTATTGGACCTCTGTAGAATTTGCACTTTCTTGGCACTTTAATGAAATAAATGTTTCACAATCTGCCAGTCAAAGCGCCGAAAGCAACATTGACCTTTGAGATGCGTTGCATTACTTCATCTTCAAGAGGGGGGTTGTAGAGTATGATGCTTTCCAAGTAAAAGCATCTTTTGGTCGAGGTCAACTTGGATCGGTCAATATAGACTTCTGGGTCATAGTGGTTACCTAAGGGTCGAGATTGAAACTTAGCTTTTGTCTTTTTAATGCTGATAGCAAGGAAGAGTTCACTTGCTGCGGCAACAAACCTGTTGATAATGATCTGTATACCATCTAGCCTGTGTACCAAAAGTGCGTAGTCATCTACAAATAGCAGATCTCTTATCAGCAACTCAGGCGCTTTAGTGCGTTCAGAGACGCGTCTTAACGCCCCACTATCGTATCTCACTTGAAAGTATACACTGAGATCTAAGTCGCTAAGAAATGCTGAATCATCAGTTTAGAGAGTATTCTGAACAGTGCGGAAGACAGAACACAGCCTTGTTTAACACCATTTGTTATGTCGAACGGATCAGACTATTTGCCGTTGTCGTAAACAAGGCCCGTCATACCATCCTGAAATGAGCATGCGATCTTTATTAGCCTGTTAGGGCATCCAACCTTGTGGAGAAGCTTCCAGATACCTGTTCTGCAGACACAGTCAAAAGCCTTCTTTAGTTCTATGAAGAATGCGCAGAACATTTTATTCTGTTAAATGCATTTCCCATGGCGCTGTATGTAGGTCAAGATCAAATCCGCTTTACTGCGACTGCTGCGAAATCTGCATTGTGCCTGTTGATAGACTCTGTTTATCAGCTCGTTGTTCAGACAATTTAGTATCACTTGAGCAAGAATCTTGACTGCTATAGAGAGTAAGGAAATGCTTCGGTGGTTGTTGCATGGGGATCTATATCCTTCCCGTTTGTATAGATGTCCAATTGATGCATTCTTGAGGTTCTATTGTACACTTCCCTTTTCCAAGAAGGCACTGAACATCTTGGGGAGTGCAGTTATCATGTTAGCACCTCCAACCTTCATATACCTCAGGTCGGATGTCATCAAATCCTGATGTTATGTCTGTAGATAGATGCTTCATAGCTTTTGTAACTTCTGCTCATCAAATTGTTCAAGCATTGGTAGTTGTGGCGTGCTGTCAGATACATCTTCTGCAATGTTTAATTCTTGTTGAGCAGTGAGATGAAGTGCTATGGCTTCTAGATGCTGAAGATGTCTTCCTACTTGGTTAGTAACGTACTGTCATCAGACGCGAGAACGGGTTGGACATGTTGGAACGAGGACCGTAAATAGCTTTTAATCTGTCAAGTAGAGATTTGATGTGATGAGAGTCAGCGACTGCTTGTATTTCCGACGCCCTTTCTTCCCACCACTTATTTGTCATTGCTCTTAGTTGCTTTGGTTTTAAGTATGCATTTCTTTTAGAATATGACTGCTAGTCGGAGATGTACTTTCTGTGTTTCTCATACACAGCATCAAGTTGCGCTTGAGTATCGTTGTCGTTTTCGTCAAACCAGTCTTGGTGTTTTTGACGACAAAGCCAAGCACCTTGCATCATAGGCCTAGAACTTCTCTTTATCGGGCTGATCTTTGCCAGGTACACCCAAATTGGATTGTAGTTTGTTCTCAAACTCAGAGGCTTTTCTAGGGTCTTTTATAGCTCGTACATTAAGGTTCTTTCCTGTGGTTTACGTTGTCGTCTGTCTGGGTTCATAACGATGCGCACCAACGCATGATCTGACAGACTTTTCGCTTCCTCTCGCGGCTCCAGTGATGTTAACTATAACGTAGTGAAGTAGTCCATGTTATTTTGTGTTTTTCCCGTAGCTGGACGCACAGAGCTCTTTGGTGGCGCATTTGGGCAGCCATAGTCCCCGATTGGAGCTACACTTAAACAGTCCATTGCTACTTAAGACTTTAGTCTACAGTGTTTTGCTTGACCCCACCTGTGCATTGAGGTCTCCAAGAAGGATAAGTTTCTCCCTCGTATTGATTTCAGAAATTATCCTATCTAACTCTTCGTAAAACGTATCCTTTTCCTCGTCTGCGTGTAGCATCGGGGGTGCATATGCACTAAGTATAGTTAAATATTGTTGTTTATTCAGTTATAGGCGGGACATCATCAATCGGTAAAACACTTCTTTTAAAAGGGACTTTAGAGTGCGTGAAAGCAATGAAAGGATGACAAATCCAACGTCAGATGTCGCCAAAGTTGCTTTACTCAAAGAATTCTTTTGAAATACGTACATCACATTCTCACCTGTTGCAGCCACATTAAAAAATTTGTGGAGGCACTAATGAACGCTTTGTTATACTTTTTAAAGTAATAGTTTCAGCAAAGCTGATTGACTCATTTATATATGTAAAAGAACTGTTGAATAATAAATCTATCATGGATAGATCAAACTACGGTGGATCCATAAAAATGGATGTGGAGAACTGAATATCTCAGTAGTGAAATTAATTTAAGGGATGTGAAAGATCATGCTGATGATCTTGATAGCCTCCCATCAATCATACTCAGTCATACTCCGTTGGACGTTCCTTGACTTATATTTGTTTAGCTTGGGAAGCGGAGGAAAAAGTAACAAATCTGCATTTGTATCTGATAGAAGTGGAACCAGATGCTAACCATTTCCAATAGCTCACCATGCCTAGCCTTCTCACTAAGCGACGGTTTAAATTATAGGAACTTTCGGTGATTATTCATCTAAATAAGTTGAATAGCCTGTAATGCTTATGATCTTTGCAAAATGCGCTTCCGACAACTATTTTGAAGATTTTGTATTCACACGATTTACTAGAGCCAACAGCGAAGTACATTGCATAATAGTACAGATAGGTTATTACGGGTTCTTAAGATCCAAAACGAAATAAAACTCCAGCACTTCCAACAGCCTTCAGGCTTCCACAAACTATTACTTAAAACTCAATCGATGAACAACACACACCAAACTCCCTGAAATACAAATAACAAGATTTACAAGCGTCATAAAGCTACTTTTATTTACTATATGCAATAGATAAAAATCAGCCAATCAAAAAGAGATAAACACAAAAGAGACGAGATGAAGAAGACAGATGAGTAAAGAGAAACTAAAAACTAAAGCAGACACACGTGACAGCAACATATAAAAGCAACATCACACATGATGAGGAAATGAAGTTGACATGATTAGACAAATACCAAGAACCGTTCTGGCAGAAACAAACAGTAATACAAAGAGTAAAAATACAGAGTGATACTGGGTTAATAGTGGAAAGACCATTACAATCGGAAAACTTCACGCATGTAGTTTTTTCCATTGATAAGCTTATGCAACTATTATAGTGCTGGTCATTACAGTAAGGGGCACCATTTACGATCTTATGATCAGAAGTAAACCGTTACGATCTTCGATCTTAATTCTCAAGTTATCATTTTTCCTACCTGTAAATTAAACACCAAAGTCACGACATAAATAGGGCCGTGCCACACAATGATAATTCGCATTGTAACACTCCTCAATCCTGTTAAAATTTATAATCTAAATGGCCTCGTAATCTGCCCTTCCATACACCCTAGCGTTTTTGACAAAACTTTCCTGTGTTGGCATAGATGCAGATATCAGATGGGGGTAAAAATCATACTAATCAAGGAAATGTGGTTTACGCTTATGCATGAGGAGAAGATGGATGTTTGGTAGGCAAGGTTTACGTTTGGTCGAGTTAGGTTGAGTTAGGTTGAGGTTGAGAAGGAAGCTTTCTCTCAAGCCCCTACAGGGCCGTCCATAAGAGACCGGGCTTTAAGCAAAGATGTTTAAGAAACACTGTGCTTTAATGATCTAAAAACGCCTTTATGCTTAAAGGAATTAGAAGTCTCCGTAGAGCCCCTGTTATTTTCTGAATGTTGTGACTTATAAATACTTACAATTGATCTAATTGATTTGGGTTAAAGGCTTCCCAAGATACATAAACTAATATAACAACTGAGAGTATGCAAAGTCGCAAAATCTTAATAAAAAGGTTAAAAATTACAACAACAAAACATCTTTCTTACCGACGACTATATATTTCAGGCAAAATTTGACTTCAAAGCGTCATGTAAGAGCAAGTCTGTGCGTTTTATTTGCAATTCCAGCACACTGCTGAGGTTTTTAATGACAAAAAACCCCTCTCCGTAAAGACTATGTGGTTTCTTTGCCATGCAATGTGAACACAACCCCTAGGATCTGGGCTATTGCTTATTTCACCTACTTAATAAGTCTCCTATTCACCTTGTAGAAGAAGCTTATTATGAATAAAATGAAATCTAAACTATTCTGTGCGTCGAGTGTTTTATGGAGCTTAATCACACGTACGACTCATATACAGTTGGTCATGCGACTGAGTCGGCCCCGGTTTGGCCGCGACAAATCGTAGCGTATAATTCAACCTTAAACCAAGGATTCTGAAACAACTAAATTATCCGTAGTTGTCGAGGGAATTGTCGGATCAATAAAGCTAATAGAAGTTGCTGCAACTGAGTTGTGCATCTCCCCTCACTTGAAACAGACACACTTCTAGACAGCCCACAATTTTTCCCGATCTCTCAAGGAATAAAACTGAAATGATTTCTGTAGAAATTAAAGTTAAATTGTCTAAGTGGTTTTGTACGACACCACAAACACCGACTGTTTAGTTCACTGGAAACGCTTTCACCGGGAATGAACTTCTACTGAGAATAGTTAAAACTTGTTATAAGGGCAATCCTGCATCGAATCATCTATTCTGGCTTCTTCGATTCACCATGTTGCCGTTGGCATTTTATTCCTTGCCAGATTTTCGACCTCCATTACGTAGATCAAATGGGAACTGGTGTAAAAAGTGTAAAAAGTATCATAGTAAAAACACTGTTCAACAAAGGTCATTTGCTGATGAAATAATGAAAGGGCGACAGTGATGAAACTAGTACAGTGAAAGACCCAACGATGTATTCTCTGAGCAACTGCGTGAAACTGGCTGCTAGTAAGATTTACAGCAAGGTCTCCTAATCCTAGTCAACCACATTCTACTTTTTGCGAATACAGAGGCACCTAAGTATTTCAACTCTAAGCACGAAAAGGAAATATGAGCTCAGTAGAAAAAGGACACTAATCACAATAACCAGTACAAGAAAAGTGAGTTTTCTGTAGATACAACTTGATTATCTTCATGGGCAACGTAATTGTAGCTACCCGACAACTTTGCATTCATACTGTCTGATAATTTAATTATCCTCACCTGACAACTGAATTATCATTGGCTACGACTGAATTATCGCTAGATGCTGTTAGACGTCGATCACTACTCTCGTGAATTTTCGTGCAATGTTTTGTAGCCGATTTGACTCTCAGTACCCTTGACTTGACAAGGAGTTCGAAAACTGCATTGTTTTGGCAACGGGGGCAGAAACAGAGCTACTAGCGCTATCAAGGACAAAATAATAATAGTAGTAATAATAATAATAATAATAATAATCAAAGTAACACACGAAATTTCAATCGACCTTATGAAAAACGTAATTAGGAACACGTTAAGAAAAAACTATCCAGTGATATCAAAAGAGGAGAAAATTTATTTAAAAGCAAACAACCACAGGCATTTTTCAATATTTCTTCCATGAAAAGTTTTAAGAAACAACTTCGGAAAGACCTGTATTTAGGGAGAATTACGAACAAAGTAAATATCAGTGTTAAAACGTATAAGCCTATTTTGTTACTGTAAATATTACGAGATATACTCTTGGGGGCGTGCTACGACTCCCCTAGTTAGGCATGCAACGACTGCCATTACTGATATCTAAACATTTGCAGGTCGACTATTTTTTACTAGAAAACTAACAATGTACAATTACTGTTGCCCTTAAGTTCACTTAATCTAAATCGAAACTCGATATTTTACCTCTCTTCAAAAATTATTCTATTACTAGGTTGCAAAAATTGGACTGACTTCGCAACTGTCTTTACAGTCATTTTTATTGTTATCAACTCCAAGTTTGAGGGACGATTATCTCCTTGACTACTACGCCTGTAATATCTGATTCAAAGCAAAACCAAAGATAAGTTCTCATTATTGGCCACACATGGATTACTTGCGAGAATTATGAAGGGTAAATTATAACCTGAGGGAAATAAAAGGAAGAATTAAAGTTTGTCATACATCCTACTATAGCATCAAACTCGCTTGCTAACTCTAACGTTTTCAGGTCATTTTCCTCATTCAATAGGTCTCGGGGCTCATTTGTGCCCACGAAATGCTCCCCCTGCTTTTTAGGGTAACATAAAGGTTCCAAGTGTTCTAAGATCGCTCTGTTTTGTCAAACGATCTTGTTGTATCGACTATTTCACGTTTCTTGTGTTTCCTGAATGCGCCTCTGTTTCTATTGTGGCCAAATGCTTACAATAGTATACAAGTACAGACAATGTTCTTTCAACTAATGGCGATTGCACAAACTCGGGTCATTCAAAAACAACAGGCAAGGCCTGCAAAAGATTTATCAGCTTTGTCACATCCACAAATCCACTGAAAGGAATAATACATCAAGGGGTTTAAATGATGGTGCACTTCTTTATCTGATTTTAAGTGTGGCAGGTTTTGTTTTTTTGGTTTTTTTATTGTATTCACCTGATCAAGGCCGAAGCCACTTCTAGGAACGGGTTACTTTTCCTTTTCGGATGACAATCTATTCATGCTTACTTTTCATGCTATTTTATGCTTCCTATTTTTGCCATTCATGCATGTAGTCCCCCCTCTGTCCTATCTCTCGAAACATAGCTTCTCACTTCACTAGAGCAGATGACAGAACACAGTCCCTCCGGGATCGTGGCAGTCAAGCTCAGGGTCGGTTCGAACTCACGACCCTCGGAGTGCGAGTCTGACACTCTACCACTATGTTACTTTAAGAAACTATCACTTGCTGAAGTAAATGATCTCATGAGAGCCTCAGATAATGTAGATGCATAATTGTTGGGTGTTCAGTTTTTGAAAGAAGAACAAATGCATATACAAGTACCCTTAGTGGCAATGAAGAATTCAGAGCAAGTTATCAAGCCTACAAAATAGATGTAAGTAGAATAGAATATATGAAAGAGAAAAAAATGAGCAAAACAGAAGAGATGAATAGACTATCGAAGAAATATAGCATTAATAAAAGAGTTGTGTTGTCGTGATAGAGAAATTGAAACAGAGAGTTACAGCTTAGAAACGTATGACAGCAGAGTTGACCAATTTCAAAGTAATAAGAAAAGGGTCTTTCATGAAGTCGAGGGTAGCAACAAAGAGGAGGATATAATTCCGGAGATTGATGAAAGTAAAAAGTAGACTACAATATATGAAAGAGAATATATGAATAGACTATCGAAGAAATATAGCATTAATAACAGAGTTATGTTGTCGTGATAGAGAAATTGAAACAGAGAGTTACAGCTTAGAAACGTATGACAGCAGAGTTGACCACTTTCAAAGTAATCAGAAAAGGGTCTTTCATGAAGTCGAGGGTAGCAATAAACAGGAGGATATAATTCCGGAGATTGATGAAAGTAAAATGCTTTGGGGTAACATCTGGAGTGAAGCGGTCAATCACAATGAGAGCGCAAAATGACTTTAGTGTGTGAAGAGAAAATTAAAAAATGTAGAAAATCAAGAAGATAATACCATAAATGTAAAGATGAGTAAACATCAGATGGATAATGTGCCTAGCTCGAAAAGTTCAAGACCTGTCAGTGTCCAAAGGCTTTGCTCCCAAATAGCGAAAGTGTTAAATGAGTGTTTGAGTTCAGGTGTAGCACCTAGTTGGCTAACTGAAGCTAAAACATGCGTTATTATGAAGGATAAAAGAAAACTTTGCATCTCCTTTGGATACCGCGGAGCAATCTTTTGTCTCTTGTCTTTTGTAAAATTATCCTTGAAAGTACAACCACACGTGGTTTAGAGATAAACTTCAGTTTCTTCCCTAAGCGCTTTCACATTATCAATCACATCATGGAGACATTAGCAAAGGTAAAGTGGTAGAGTACACAAGTGCATGGTTGATGAAATAATCGAAATGTCCGTTGATAAATGTTTACTAAAATATGCGTATAAACGGAAATCGGGGATGTAGATTCTAAGGGGGTCAAACCTAGTCAAACTGCATCATTTCTTAATCAACTCTTCCCGTTCTACCTTCCTCTTTATTTTCTTCATCATTTGGAACAATTTTACCATTGAGCAATTGTTATTATCATTTGAATACAGCGGCGTAGCCATCAAAAACATATGGGAATTAGTGGGAGGGGGAGGGTAAGAGGGAGTGAGAGGAGGGAGCAAAAAGATTTAGTACGCATATTGACATTTAAGAACTAAACAGCATGTTACCACTATCAATGCGTATAAATGAAAAACGTTATCAACCAGTTATTGCCCAGAGCATTAGAATATTGCTATTGCGTTAGAATAATAGACGTTTCTTCAAACTTTGGTACTATCTATTTTCTAGCTGGTGACGGTTGTTGAAACTGATAACGCTCACAAACTTCACACTGGTTTCACTAGGCAAGATCATCATCGAGATATAGATTACGTATTAGCAGCTTTACTCTAGAATGTAGCAAGATATACAAAATATTCAGAAATTCGGAAAACAAGTATATGATAAATGTAAATTAAAAGTACTAGAATGATAGCGAGAATAATAACATTGAAGAGAGGGAGAGCATCGACAGAGCTAAAACCAAACAGAGAAACAAAACATTTACTATAAACATGATTAAGATAGAAACTAAAGAAAGCGATAATAATAACTTTTTATCACTACCTTTTTATTTGTATCCTCGTAAATATTACTGTTCAATCAGGCACCATAGCAGCTGTCCGAGTATTATTCAGGTGTACCTTAACCCTTTTAACGAACACAGTCCGACATATCGGACAGCAAATTGCTCCAAACATGTGTTCTATTAGTTATTGATTGGTACATACTAAACCATCGAAACGTTTGATATGACATTCTGTTACAAATGGCGGACATTTATATATACGGCTTGTCGGTATTAATCGATTGGATCATTTCGTAGTTCATCATTAAAGTTTTAAGCATTTTTTTGGTAAGAGTTTCGTAATGGCGTCCAAGAAGAAGACTTAAAGAACTGAAGAAGCTTTGAAGATGCACTTGTTATATCATTTAATTATCAATGCAAATCATTTAAGTTCTTCAAAGAGGGATATTGTGCAATGCCGATTCATTTACGAGAAAGTGTTTTGCAATTGAACAAAATGCTATGGACAAAAAATTAAAGTTATGTAGGACTTGTTAGACTGTGCACTTGTCTAACTTCATCTGTTCATAGACAGAAGTAGCCTCAATCTCCGAAACAGAATTTCCCTTTTTTTCACGCATGCTCCAAAAATATATAATTGGATTGATAATGGAAATGCAGTATATCCACATGTATATACAAGTTATCATTAGAGATTGATTAAAACTACTTAGTTTCTCGAAAAATGTAAGACATATTGCCAATGGTAAATTTAAAAGGAGCTCTGAAAAGAAAAGTACAGCTGTCCTCTTTGATCTCTTCCACCGGTGCTTATTCCACTCTCTTTGCCCATTACTTGATATAGTGTGATTTAGATGTAAATTTGGTAGTACAGCAACGTGATCTTGTACATCCAATCTTTTGGCTTGACTTCTTGAAACATCTTAGAGAGTCGCGTTAGTTTCCAAGGACCTTTGCATTGGCGCTAATGTACTCGCTGTAGCAGCATCCCCGGAAAGGTTGTCACGGGCAGGAGTAGAGTTTTGGACACTTCCATATGCTTCTTGAATGATTTGAGGTATAGAGGCCACCACTTGTCTATTTATAGATCTTGAGAGCAATAGGATTCGTGTATATGTGCAACATCCAAACAAAACGTGAAGGGATAATACTGTAACAGTTATACAATCAACAGCTAAGCTTGCTGATGGAACGAGTGCTAAACCGCTCAAGCTTAGTGACACCAAAATACAAAGAGCGATCGCCACACCTGGCCATACTCCCTTAACAATGGTTAACTCTTCATAAAAATAAGGATAGAATATTGACAGAAAGCGATCTCCTACTACACTAGAAGTGCTTAAAAGTGACCAGGCTCCCAGAAATACAAATATGAACACGTCTACTTTAACTAGTGTGCAGTTGATCTTTCCTCTGATAAAGAATATATCACAAGCCACTGAGATACTCGTACCTAATGTGCAAGTTAACACATCTGGCAGTGCCAGAGAAAAAATCGACTTGCTCCGAAACTGAAATTTCTCCTTGTGCTCGGAACGTCGAAAAAACAATTAGTCCGTTTACCAGCGAAGATATCAATGAGAGAACAATGCTTATGATCAAAATATTATTGTAGTTGGTGTCCCAATCAATGTTCATCGTAAATAGAACATGTTTCTTTGCGTAATATGCTGTTGTTGGAATAGGATCCTGATGATGCCATGATTGGAGATTCAAAAACGTGTAGTAGTGGATATTTTTCAACCTTTATCTGCACGTTTTCTATTTGTAATAATTGTTCTGCCGACAGTTTTTACTATAAACTTATCTGATTTCAATATTCTAATCTGTTTCCTGTAAACACTACAGTGACTCTTGGATATATTGATCAATTGCCGACTTTCATTGAGAAGTAGTATCAATACCAATCAATATTTTACAGAATACTCATTAATCAAGATGATCTGCAATGTTAGATGTGACGATTCTGTCCTGGACAGAAGATTTACACCTGCTACATAAGGATTCCATAGGAATCCACAGACGTTCTAGTAAAACTCCATAGTTGTATTGGTCAAGCACTCTTTCTTCTCTCTCTCTTTGATAACCACTCGATGGTCTGTCGGAATAGCAAAGTCTAGGAGTGTCCATTCTTTTGAATTTTTATTCTTGATGATAACATTAAGTCGATTATGGTTCAATTTATTTCTAGTTTCTACAGTCATCCCAAATGATGAGACAATGCTTTCTTGGACATGCTAAAACCACTGCTGGCTACATGGATATTATACTTTTTACATAGCTCCCAGTGTTCACGGCGTCCAACAAGGTCATGACGGAGCTTGTACTACCTCGGTGCCAGAACACCACACCCGCTTACAATGTGCATTGCAGACTTGTCTTCAGAATTGCAGAGCCTTGGAGAGCAGTCATCACCATCAAGTGGCCTCTTAGCCCTTCTTTACATAGACAATGCGTTGCCATTCCCACAACCTTTCAGCTGCTTTGTATGTAAATGAGCCTATGTAAATCACTGAAGAAACATCAGTCAAATAAGAAATTATATGTCAGAGGAGTCTGCAAAAATATCGATCAGCGCTTTTGTAATCTGAAGGATGGACTATTGTAATTCACTTCTGTTCGGTCTGCCAAGCGAACGTACCCGAAAAATTCAAAACATGCAAAACAGTGCTGCTAGACTGGTGCGTTGTTGCAGAAAGTACAGCCACGTAACCCCTTTGCTAATTAATCTAATAAAATTTCAAATACTGTTGTCGGTTTATAAGTGTCTAAACAACAGAGCACTCAACTATTTGAAAGACAACACTACCAGCCATCAAGTTATCTGCGATCAACAAACAAACAGCTTTTAGCCATAGGAAAACATAAATTGCAACATTATGGAAAGAGATCTTTCTCTATTAGTGGACCAGAGCTATAGAACTCCTTACCAAGTAAGATCAAGGACCACGCGCCCTCACTTGAAGATTTTAAAAAGGGTCTTAAAACCCAGTTTTGATCAAGGCGTATGGAAATTTTTTGTTTTTTTAACCAAATTATATCTTTTATTGACAGTTTTTATAATTTTTAATAGTTTTTATATTTAATTGACAGTGTGAAGCCAGTGTAAAGCGCTAATGAGCTAAACGGAATAATATAAATTCTTATAAAAATCTTTCATTATTACGTCTTGGATACTGTAGAGAAACTTTCCATGGGAAGTAATGACAACAACAATAATAATAAGGATCGCAAACGAAATGCAAAATAAAGTTTTAGGGAAAGTAATATAGTGTTAAGAAAAGTTTTGTCTAGACTTGCTTAAAATTGATGGGTGATACTTTGTAAATTGACTATAAATATTTGTTTGCCAGTACCCCTAATAGTGAAAAGAAGGAGCTCGAGGTCATGTATGCGTCATTTTGTTTTTTGCAAATAGGATGATGTTTAGTGTGAGCTAAATAAATGATTAATAATAATGATAATGATAATCTAGTATAGTGGAACCCCGGTAACATGACCACCTATAGGACCAGATTCAGATAGTTGTGTTAGCGGGGTGGTCGCATCAGTGAGGTTGCGACTTGTAGTAAAATCATGCACGGCAAAAATCATTTTTTTATTTCTGAACCTCTTAATCTGTGATTGACTGATTCTACATCGGCTGTGCACTTGGCAAGCAGTTTAGTTTACAACTGTCCGCACTCGTTGATTGACCAACAAGTGACTGAACTCCAACCAACTATTTCTTTATTCTTATGAAAAGCAGATACTGACTTTCATTTACCATTGTTTTTGTCACGGTTATAATCAGCGTCCAAATAGATTATAGTAGTAGAATCTGCTGAACTGTAACATAAAGCAGGTCCCTGACACATACTGAAAAGTATGAGCAACAAGATTCCAGTAATAAAAAGATCAGAGCAGAATTGAGACGTGAGATCTGAAAGTGTTAAATCTGGCTTAGTTGCTATGGCAAGATATAATAGACAGTCTCTTCCTAATCTATACTTAGTTTTCTCTCATTTTAAAGTGTTCTCACTTGCCTTCAATGGCTTAACGGCAGTTTTCATGAGCATGGATACTGACTGAATAGCACGTAAATTAAACTGATTAGACATGTCAGTAATATACTTATCCTGAAACAACGTTAAGATAACTTGAATCTTTACTTTTATACCTCTTCTCAAAGAACTGTTTTGTTTCTCTACAGTGTTTAAATGTTCAGCAGTAGTAATGATGTCGTCTACGTTAAATGACGTAAATACTAGTCTACCGTTAATTGTGTATCGTTAATGAAAACATGGATCTGCTGATTACTAACTATATCCATGTAACAACATATTCAATGTCCAAACTAGCTTTTCGATACTCTTCTTTAATAGGGCCTCTCATTGGAAAAGTGGCCAGGGCCCCACACGTCGGTAAACCGTCCCTGGCCTTAAGAAAGATACATCCCTTTATTACAAACGTCTTTTATGTCTTGTTTTTAATTTCGATGTTTGACTTTACTTTAGACTCTTTGACGTGAATATTTGACGGAGCTCTCTTTATCTTGATTTTCGGCTTCATGCTTTACAGAAAGGCCGATGTGAATATGTCTAGACTTTCGCTGAATAAAAAACCAACACCAAATCGTTCGTTAGTATGACAGTTAAATCCAAATGTCTACAGTAAGTGAATGTATTTACATGAATATTTATCTACTTACAGACAACAGGATTAGCCACGTCAATATTAATTTGCAACAAAATAAAAAACCGACAACTCAAGGATTTTCATAGAAGATGCACAAACAAAATTCTGTTCCAAGGACTTTTTCATCCTCAAAGTCAACAAAAATGCATCTTGATATCTCATACTTGGGCTGACTCCTCAATTCAGAAAAAGATGAAATATCGCCTTATTAGTGAAAAGAAAAAGATCTCAAAAGAAGAACAGTTACTTTACGTTATCAAGTTGGGATTTTGCTGTGCCAGTCTTGGAACATCGTACGTTTGTCTGACATATTTGTCGGCTCCTATTCAGAGATATTTCTATCTTACGAATACACAGCGCACATGGCTTCCTTTGGTATATTTCTTTGCTAGTGGAACGTTAGCACCATTCTTTGGACATCTATCGGATTTGCATGGCCGCCTTCCTGTTTTAAAATTAATGTTCTACATGGTTACGTTTGCCACATTATGTGCAAGCCTTGCTCCAAGCTATCAATGGTTGACAGTGTTATTTGGAATATGTGGTATTTTTAGACCAGTTGGGGCCATCCTGATGTCATTTGCAAATGAAATAGTTGGCAATGAAAATATACACTGGATTGTATTGCTACCACAGTCAATAACGGTGTCAGAATGTATAGCAGGCTTTGTTCCACTATTCGTTGATCCGAACAAAGATTGGCGACTTTGCTTATTGGTTTCTACATGGTTGCCTTTCTTCCTTGGCTCCATAACAATGTTTTACTTTCAGGATCCTTTTGCTACCAAAGGACACGATGATAGAAGAATAAATTATGATAAAGTAGACTCTGCAATAAAAATATCTTTAACACAATCGATAAAAACAATTTATAAGGACTTTTTTCGTGAATTTCTTCTTTTATTAGTGCTGTGCATTTTAGTTGGTATAACATCAGGCTCTGTATTTAATATGGCCTCCGAATTTTCTCACTACACGTCTAGAGAGTGTCTGCACCGCTCAAGTTCAAAGATAGTAAACTTTCAGTGTTCAGATACAAAAATATTAAGGGCTGTTGATAAATTGTCCGGATTGACTTCGCAGCTAGGCGTTGCCAGCTTTGCAATACTATTATATCCTTTATTAAAACTAACCCAACTTCGTAACGTCTTCAAAATTGTCACTTTAATGCAGGTACTATTCTATTTCTTGTTATTTGTAACTGCATGTAAGAAAGGACTACTGCGTTTCTTTATATTTTTTGTAGTGGCTGGATTAGCTGAGTCTGTATACTCACTAACAATTATGATATGTTCTGAAATTCTTCCACGTGAGTGTAGGGGGTTTGCGACCTCCATCTTATTTCTTTGCATAAGATTCGGAGACTATCTTGGCTACTTTCTTGTCGAAAAAATTATGTATGAGCATCTTTGGCCCTCTCTAATCTTTTTAATTACTGTTTCGCTTCTACAATTAGTAATATCATTTTGTCTTAAGAAATCAAGGCATGAAGATCTTCATTGATTTATCAGCTTTACTATTCAATATTTGTAGGTATTAGAATTGCGGTTAGAATATACTTGTTGTGTTTATTAAGAAACAACAGAATAAAATTTTCAGTCGCACCTTGTGAAACATGTGTGAAAATATATACTTAATTGCATTGATGTTAGTATCATACCTCTATAACATTATGGTTTGAAGCACATCCTTACACATTTTGAGAAAAAGGGTACCCAATGGACTTCATTGATCAACGAAAAGTTTTTATCTCACTTTCTTGTTTTATTCTCCAGTGATTTTCCCATAATGCGGACCTTGATTGATTTGATAAAATTGGCTGTTAAAATTTGATTTTTACGCATCCTATTTTGAAAAGATTGTTAAATGTTTAACTAACCGACTAATTTTGAAGAGAAAAATAGCTTGTTATTGTTGAAGATTAACAGGCTTAACTGGTAGAGCGTACGCCGCAAATGCGTTTGTTCACGAGTTCCAATCCCATCATTGATAATCTTCTATTTACAATCTTTTCAATATTATCAATTCACTGAAAATTATGAACTATCAATGTTTTCATATGTTCAAGAAAAATTTGAATTTCCACGCAGTTATTAGGTGCGAGCGCTCTTTACAACTATAAGGAATAAAGACAGAGGAACGGGAGAACCTGAGAACGGCAACCTGAACAACTCTGAAGAAGGCTAGCTTGATTAGCCGAGATATAAATTTATAAGTGTAAAATACATTTAAGTGTTCCTGTGCTGTTCTAGACTGATTCTTGTTATATATCGATTATCTTTTAACGTCAGTCTTTGTATCTCTGTGATCCGGAACTGTATCAGGCATGGCTTAGTTGTTTTGGGTCCTTTCCGTATTATTCAACCCGAAATAAGTAGATTGGGTTATAATGATTGGGAAATTAATTTCAGTTGTTGCCTTTTCACCTCAGAATGAATGGATGCTCGCCTTTGGAGACGAGTGAGCTGCACCATCCAACCTTAAAGAAATTGAAAAGTAAAAGAACAGGGTATTGCTATCAGGTGATAAGAGTAATCAGTGACTAGTTTCAACTTATTCAGCTTCGAGATTGAGGAAAAATACTATAACGATGTAAGTTTGCAAAAGATTTTGAAAGCCATGGGTTCACTTTACTTGGTTTGTAAATATTTTATTATAGAGACTACCACTTGTTGATCGTAAGTTCATTTTATTTGACCTGGAAGCACTTGTGGCATAGGGGATTTCGCTAAGCTAGAAGTTTGGAATCTTACTTTAAGTCGCAATTTTCTCTCATAATTATTACATAATAATATACATATATATATATATATATATATATATCAAACAGTAAAAATAGATTTAAGAATACCGCTGCGACAGTGCTCAATACATTTCTGTAGAGCTCAATCATACAAAACAAAGGATTTGCAAAAGTTTACCTCAGTTACTGGGGCAATATAATGGCACCGATGAAGTTAACAGCGAAGCAGAAAATAAGGGTGCTGATGGTGGTGAGAATTCGGGATCGACTAGCCGGATAGTCGACTTTACTATTGCACTATTTAGTAGAGTAGAAACATGAGTAGAAACTTGGCAAAAGCTGTTTTGTTACCTTTTTTGTTATTTGTATCTCATACAAGCATAAAGCTATTTTCAGAAAGCAAGGATACGAGATAAGGTGCTTTGTAAAATAATTAAAAGGAGGAGAACATATGTATGAAAGGATTCCCGGTAGTGAGATATTTCTTATTTTTCTACAATTTTTTTGAACCAAACGTCAAATAAGTCGTTTTTTTAAGTGTCAGAATATGTACATCTTTTGTTTGGAAGAGCGTCTTCATTTATTTTTCCTTCTGCTTCAAATAGTCAACATATTTCTACTGAAATAGCTGTCTTGTGTAAGGGCGGTGAGTGATCGCAAAACATTTAAAACATATAAAAGAAGCCTTTTTGATTTTTTTTACCTCCTTCTCAGCATGTCAAATTTTCAATGAGTCCGCTCTAGAAAAGGGTAACGATGGTGGGATTAATGAACAGGAAGGATAGTATCGAACGAGGAATTGTTAAAGAGTTAATGTTCATATTAATGGGTAAGTGATTCAATTGTAAGTAAGAATAATCAAGTACCTACCAAATCAAAATTGAATATAATTTACCCAATAGTACTAATGCGGAGGGAAAGTGATGACGTCACAAAAATAAAAATTTTTTGAAATAGTAAGATTTAACTCCAGATATCTAAAGGTAACCGTGGAATAGGCTGTTTCCCAAAATGGCAGACCTGTAGTGTATATAATGTTTAAAGTAGAGGAGTTTGAATTTCAAAAGCCTATGACACTACTCAGAGCACAATATAATCAGAATCGAAATCGAGAAGAAAATCAATTTCGAACTATTTCCAACTGTGTTTCTGAAAATAGTGAGGTCTGATTGCCAGATTGGTGTTATTTTAACCAATCAGTGTCTACAGATCTGAATGGTTACCTGAAAAGGTCCAATGAAAAGACAGATTGTTTACAAAGCAACGGCTTTCTTGCTTTGAGTGTGGACAGATTCCAGGTCGGTTGGGTGGGCAGACCATTATACGGAGGCGGTCATCCGTACACAATTGTGCACATTCTCGGTTTTCAAGCAAGTGCTGCCCTATGGCAAAGTCACATTGCTTAACGGTGCTTTTGGCTTTAGAAATCTGAGGTGGTTGTTTCCTTATAGGACCTGATACTTGGCGAATAGAGGTAGGAACATGCTGCTTAATTCTGTGAACTAACCTCAGAATCGTGCGGATACTATGCTCTAGGGCAGCTATTGCTTCAATATTTCCCAAATTTGTCATCTTTTCTACACTGATCTAGCCACAACGCTCATTTAAGTTTTTTTACAACAAGAAATGCGGTAATCAAACATGGTCAATTATTACGAGACAAATTTTTTGTTATTTCAAACTTCGATAGTTCACTTAAAAAGATCCAAGACATGAGAAAGCTATTGAAGCAAGAACGCTTTAGCCTGACGTTTGCATTAGGTAAAATGTCAGTCACTCAAATGCCTTACGTATTGTCATAATCTGATCAAGCTTGCCGGTACACCATGGCTAGAACGTCTTCAAGGCTACATCCCGTACGTTGACGAAGCCGATTGACCGACTGGCCAATATCCATGAGAGGACAAAGAGAGAAATAGATTACTGCTAAAATCCTGCCTGTCACGCCAACAATGCCCTAAAAAGCTCATACTTCTTTCACTTTTGATGGCATCATTATCGAGGATACTTTTATGTAGCTTAGTTTTGGTTCAATGTTTACATACAGGTGCGGTTTATCTTCTCATCATTGATATATTATGGTCAGTCAAGGAATGAACACTGGTTTGACGACGTTTTCTAAAGCTTATCTCTTTTGCTTTCCTATCATTTGATAAATATCCAACAAATCATGACATCTTCCTTTACCTACTTTTCTGCTAAACCATACCTATTATTATTATTTATTATTATTATTATTTATTTTCTTAATTCTTATTACTCTTCTTTTTTTTCTGTTGTGGAAGTTGTTACTTCATTGTAAATCCACCCAGAAATCTCGCTGTCCCCAATGAACTTGCCGGGCGACAACAGTGAGAATGTTAAATGAGAATAAAGAAATAAATGGCATTGAAGTTTTAAAAAAATAGAAAAAATCATTATTATTTCTTGCAAAGATGAGTATTCAGTTGGCTTTTAAAAGTACCTATCGACTCAGAGTGCCTTATCGTTATAGGAAGTTCATTCCACAGTTTGGGAACTGCAGTACCGAAAGCACGGTTGCTATATATTTTGAGCCTTGTTTTTTGAATGTTTAACAGCTTTTAATAAGATATTCAAAAAGATTGTTGATAGTATAAAAGAATAGAACTGCACGAAACAGCGAAAACATTTTTGTGCTTAAAAGCTTCTTCCATCTGACACTCCTCTGAGTACAAAATTGTCAGAATTGAAAGTGAGAAGAAATCAATGAAACTTAATCCAACTGTGTTTTAAAAGTAACCAATCCGAACTCATTAGGTCTTTTCGGTTAACCATTCAGTTCGACAGGCACTGATTGGTCAAAACAACACCAATCAGGCAGTCAGAGTTGAAGGATATCATCAGCTGCAGCTAGAAAGTATCCTCGTCCGACAAATGCATGTTCCATTTACATACCTAGCATCTACTTTGTGAGTTATTTGTCGATTACAAAGTTTAAAAAATAAACTTCATAACATTGTTGCAATTTTTGGTACTTATATAATACTGATTTCCTTCTTCGTTCCCTCGTGATGCAGAATCTCGTGACGCAGCATTGCTAAGTAGATATTCTTAGAAGCTAACATGAGGAGACACAAATAAATATCAATCAAAACTGCATAGATTATGCGAATTCTTATCTTATGCTAAACCAAATGCGAGGAACAAAGTTTCTAACAAAATTTGATCAGATTCATGAAATGCATTACTTACGATGATTTTTATTTTCAAGGAATTTCAATCGCCATTGAAATTTACCGTCCTGCACAGTTTTAATTAGTGTCATAAAACAAAACTCCTCTATCATACTACACAATGTTTAATAGAATCTGACCCATGAAATTGTATCTATGACATTACACGTGTCTATGTAAAATAGCAAAGAATACCCACGTAAATATAGGGAGGTATAAGTTTATCATCATTATTTATCATGATCATTTACTATTATTGATCATCATCATTTGTTATTATTGATCATCATCATTTATTATTATTGATCATCATCATTTATTATTATTGATCATCATCATTTATTATTATTGATTATTAACAGTTATTATCATTGATCATCATCATTTGTTATTATTGATTATTAACATTTATTATCATTTATCATAATAATTT
>JAAAKL020000679.1:0-13111 GCA_010016065.2 Carybdea cf. marsupialis auct. non (Linnaeus, 1758)
TGCCAAGTTATACTATTATAGAAATTTTCTTGCCAAGATGTACTTTCCTAGAATCCCTTTGTGAGAGTAGATACTAGTACCCTAAGCCCGAAACCTAACCGTAACCCTAATTTGATTCTAGAATAGCACATTTATGGTTAAAAAATCCCTCTAGGAGAGTATATCTCTAACTATTCTAGGAAAGTACATCTCTAAATTTCTAAGATTTTACGCGTTCCTCCAGTAACAAGTCTAATGAACATGGGCTCGTCTCATCCACTGAAAAATTGAAAAAAGGAGACGTTAAACGGAAAACAAGAAAGATGTTCGTAAGCAAACTATGTAGCATAAGTGGTGATGACGAAAGATCAGACAGGCCTATACTATTAGGAAAGGACAATAAGATCCTAGGCATTGAAATAGCAGCCAACTTTGAAAAATAATATTGCCTTGAAAAGGAAATGCAAAGAACCTAATTATTAAAGACTTATAGAGAAGCTAGAGGAGTCATCTGATGTGACAGTCATAACTAAAAAAAGTCAGATCATTAGGAATTTTTGACAAAGGTAGCCATAGCATCTATGGTGAACTATCATGTTTGTATCTCCAAGAGGAGGGTATACTCTATATTGTGAAATCGGTGATAAACGTAAGTGTTTTGTAGGGGAGATAAGGGCAGGCCTAGGCACCAACTCCTTTGTCTTTAATCTACCATAGTTTACCAAGTTATTTTTATTAAATATATTATTTTTTTAGTTACTTAATAGAAGGCGAGTTAGCTCAGTCGGTAGAGAGGTGATCTACCAAGCATTGGGTTAATGGTTCGAGTCCACCCTCAGCTGTCAATCGGAAAACTCGTACTGTGAACCTAAAAGGAAAATAGGTAGCTGTCATTATCTGGGGAAGGATAAAGGCGGCAAGGAAAGGAAACTTGCTACCCTGCCTCACTATGGCATGGCTCACGACAAGTGATTCTCTACCATGTCACATCCCTGCATACACTCAAGAACAGAGTATGGGACGTTTACCCTTAGTTATCCAACATACGTAGCTATATGAAAATTGTTCAAAAATCTTTATTTCTTTTTAAATATAATATAATATAAAAATAATACCTTTGTCTAGTGGTTAAGGAATCGAAATCACATGCTCGAGGTTGTGGGTTCGAATCCCGCCTAGCCCATAATAAAGACTATCGGTTGGGGAAGGCAACGGGAGACCACTCCTATAAATGTGATCTCTCCAGGACATTTCTCACTCTGGCTAGGCAATTGGCTTCGCTGAAAATCGAGTATGCCACCAAAAAGGCAACAAAAAACCCCTTGTGATGTCATTATCGTGGCACTGAAGTTTTAAAATTCGTATTAAGTATTGATGATAGCTACATGCTAGCAGCCTACAGAAAGGTCACCAATATTTCCTGACTTTTTGTACAAGGTATTGGTATGTCCATAAAGCATTCTGTTGCCATAGCATGCTTGCCATTCCTTTCTCTAGACTCTTTCTTTTGTAAATATGTTTGTGGTGTCATTAAAACTTTTTTGGGACAATTGGACAGTTCCTGACAATATCTTTCGTACGAGAATCTCACTGTCCATCAAAACTGATTTTCCATCACTTGCACAATTTGCTACGTTTTTCATGCTCTACGATGAGCGTTTAAAGTTATTTTACAGTTCCTTCAACTCTTCCATCGAGACAACCAATCAATATCGATATTATCTCTATCCTATACCAAATCGCCTTTACCATTATCATAATTATTTTTATCATTCATTATTAATTATTATTATTATTATTAGTCACTTCGTTTATTTATCTATTCGTTGTTTTTTATTTATTTTTTGCTCCCTCCTGTCCATAGTTGGACATTAGACTCCAAACATCCTTCAACCAGCGCGAGATTCTGCAGCAGCTAGTTCCATTTCCTGCCACCCAAGATCATCTCTCTTTAGATCTGTTTCGAATGTCTTTCTCCAGGTGTTTTTGGGTCGACTGCATTTCCGCTTTCTATCTTTTGGGGCCCAGGTCATGGCTGTTATTTCATGAAGACAGTTGGACACCCTAAGCACATGGCCAGCAAAATCTATGAGGCGCACCGCTACAACTTCATTAAATGGTTTCGACTGGGTACTCCTTAGGACTTGAAAATGAAAGACATTGATAATTGAATAATCATTCTCATCAATGTTATTGCTACGAACTTTGGTGTCACTGTTGATTGTCCGTCGACATCATCCATGATTAAACTGCGACAGATTAAATTATTTAAACAGACGAGTGTTAGGTTAGGAGCAGATCAGACAAAAGATCTCATGAGAAAGACAATACGTCATACGATGTACTTATTATATTTTCCATAGGCCTTAAAAGGACTGACCTAAGCCCCGGTTTTTTGTTGTATTGTAGATGTTTTATTTCGTTACATTTTTATTGCAGATCTACAAATATGAAATTTTTTACAAGCAGGTTTATTGGTTGTTGTACTTTATTGTTGTTGTTGAAACAAATTATCACGTTTTGCCAAACACTAGATTTTTGTTGGATTCCTTTGTTTTTTAAAACCTCCCCATTGATGAAGTTTCCACAGTCGATTTAAATCGCGTTTTTATGTCTTTCAATCAGTGGCGATTTTAGGGGGAGGCCGACAGGGACATCGCCAGAGGCCCCGCACCTATACGGGACCCTGCGCCTTATGATAAGAAAAAAGGATTTGTCTGACTGCCCATATTGATCTCATGGATGTAAGTAAAAACTGTATCCACTGGAAGGAATAAAATGTCTCAGGAACTTACGCAGGACCATCATGTCTGAACTTTCTTGCAATGCATGACGTCATGGGCCCCCGTAAACTTTTTCGGCCCAGGGCCCCGCACCTTTTTAAGCCGCCACTACTTTCAATGAAAACAAAAACGATTTTCTAGCTTCTGCTTTTGGAGCTCGGTGAACTTCGTCAACAGAACTTTCTCCCAAATCTGATCATGTGAGTAAACCAGAGCTTTGTGAAGAGATTGTTCGCTTAAAGAAAGCTTCGACAATGGACCTCTTTGTAGACCGTTTTCTCCGCACAAGATTCGCAAAAGGCTTTTTCCTAACAATACTAAATGCTTGGATCATGGCAATGAAAACCAACGTAACTTCTGGAATTACGTCAAACGCTTTGTTTAAGATTCTTCTGTCTTGCCTGGCCCTGCTTTCACTTCCGCTTAACGTGTGTACACTCCAAACGAGTCCTTCCTCGTCACGTCCCAACTCTTCTTTACGAAATAGCTTCATGAACTCCGTCTGTACCAGTTCCCTCGTTCGATTTCAATTCAGAACCTCCATCATACGGGGAAGTAACGACATCAGTGCTAGCAATTAAAACCAGTAGCAGTCCTTGTCCACTTCACAAAATTTCAGTCGTTCTATTCAAAAGACTTAAGTTATTTGCGTTCCTACTTAACTTCTGCCATCGGGAAAATCTGGAAAACGCGAACAGTACCTAAGATCTGGAAATGGGCATAAAAATGTCCTTATCTGCAAGTAGGGGTCCCCTGAATTTCCGGAAAACATTCGGCCTGTACCTCTCGGATCAATCACCTTAAAAATATAATCATCTGTAAATCGAAATAGCTTTTCTTCTTCCTTTAAAAGTAATAGTTTTATCGAAAGCTACAGTTCAGAAAGGATTTATTACAGGTAGCTTGGAACAAACGTGCTCACCATGCACTCGTAATTAAAAAGCTAAATTAAAGCAGCCATCTGCTTTTATTACTCTCTTTCATCTTAAAATCACTTTTGATGAAGTAAGTTAATTCCATTTGTTTTAAATTATTATCATGTGCCAGGGCATATCATTTCATTGATCAGGAAATTGCACTCTAATTTTGATACGTCTGTAACTACTAATCCATTATACACTGATTGTGGTCATGTTGGGAGAGGAGTTGTGCAAGGTGATTGTCTAAGCCTATTAATCTTCCCGTAATGAGTACTTCCATTCAGTACATCAAATCAAATCAATTCGAAGAGCAAGGTTATCAATGGTCATATGGTTTTAATGGTTGGTCATCGGTATCAATTTCAGGGCGATGCCACAGTTTTTACATGGTATGAGTATGAGCATCAGCTCCTTATAAACGCATTTACTGCGTTGCACTCCAGTAGTCGCATGTCTATTAGACTTGTTACAGGTCAATCGTTCAGAATGTTTAAGTTAAATACTCTATCTAAACAGGTTTGACCTGAATATCTCATTAACAATAATCCCATCCCCCTGTCCCACTTCGTTCAAGCTTCTGATATTTGGGAAAAACTTTAAAATGAATAAAGTCTAACATATAAAGGTTTTAGTTTATACAGACAATAAAATTCTTCATGGTATCAATAATTCGTTACCACTGCATCCTAATTATAAAGTTCTTGATTTATAAATATTAGTTATTATCAAAATCTCATGTCGTTTAACAATATGAAATATAAATATAACATGTATAAAAACAAAATTTGATCTTGACTGCCATAATTTCTTCCGAAGATGGCTCGAAATGCCCCTATCAACATCTTTATTTACTTTATGCTCATTGAAGCTAATTTTGGCCTAAATACTAGAGATATATCTACTAAACATGCGTAGTGCTAATCAATTATCAGAAGTAAATTAAAGAAGTCTGCAGAACAAGATATATAATTGATCTACAATTACAATTTCTTGAGCAGAGGGTACGACAGCACGTACCAGCTATTTTATTACAAGAAAGCAATGCAAGGCCTACAAGAAAATGTAAACCTGTAACCAAGCCGGAGGGTTTTGATTCCGCAATTGCACAACACTTGCTGTTAAATCGAGACTGTTGTGAAAATATTTCAATGGACTGTTTCTCGATACTCGAGCAAGCGCGATCTGATTTTCACCTAAAGGTTTTAGAGGCAGTTTACATTAAGCTGTCTCGGCCTGAACTTTGCCGCCAAAAAGGCTTGATGTTCGTGTTTTTTTTAATGTTTCCTAGTGCGTCCGTGCAAGCAAGTAACCAATAATATTCTTTGTAAAAACCTTCTCGATCCTCTGTTTTGTATTGGTTATGACGTGTTGGTTCTGACGAGAGTCATTCGAAGAGAGCTTTTCAGCCATTAACAATGAGTTATCTTTTCAAGTGTATACTTGTACGATAATTGGTTAAGCATTTTCATTTTATGGCATTTTGATACCAGTAGGTGCCATTTCAATGCAGGATTGGGGGCTAACACTGTAGTTAATTCGCAGGCAAAGTAAGCCTCTCTCACAATTAAAGGGAAGAAAGTTGCTATGGCATGAAGTTGCAAACTGGGTACAACAAAGCAAATTAAAGTTAATAATATTATAGAGTCAAAAATGCAAGTCACATTTTATTAGAGTATTTTTTCGTGAAGGTATAAAACTATAATGCACAAAATTATCTAGAATAGGTTATTACATCATGAATCAACTGTCTGGTTTGCTTCAATCTTAAATAAAGGAACGGATGTAATTTACACACTAAAACCTACGATTTAGAGCACGACCCAATGTTTTTTTCTCTCGTTTCTTGGGACCGTTTCGAAACCGCTCCTTTCCAGTAGGCGCATCACACTAAAGTTATCTACACTCAAAATGAAAGCTTAAAGATTTAAAAGGAAGAAAATTTGAAAACAATGTATTTTTGCTTGCACAAAACGGCCTGTGAATGTGGAATGCTGACCAACTCTTAAAAGGAGATCACTGGTAGCTCTATTAAGGAAACTAAATTTAGTTTCTGGGCTACCTTTTATGCATGTTAAATGACTTGCTTCCCTTCTATGCGACATTGAATTCTCTGATGACAGAATACGATCTTTATCTTTCTTTGCAACTGTAAGTGCATTTCTTACTTCGAGTTATGTAACCGCCTCTTTGTATAGGAGTGTGTGAGTTCAATTAGTCAGCACCGAATCTTAAGACCTGACGAAGTCTAATAAGTGAATCGAAAGATGCCGTACATTTTGTAGTTAAATGTCCTCTCAATAACATGCAATCCTAGGAATTTCTAGTATAACAAGTGTCTATGGATACATGTGATATTCCTTGGCATTTTGAGAAGAAATTTACTCAGAGTACCTCTTTGCATTTGTTGAAATACAGATTATGTAGCAGCTACGGCTATGGAGCAAAGGGGAATATTTATGCTACATTGCCTCACCTTTAAAAATTGAAACATGGCTGTAATGAAGAAACGAAAATGCAATTGTGATGTCGCTGCTCTGTGTGTACACTTCGAAGGGACAGTGTTGGAAGACAACGTATTAAAAGAAGTCCATAACTGCTGGTTATATGTCAAATGTAAGTCGTTGAATGTTCATTTGATCATTATCACTACCACTATCACTTTCTCTATCATTATCATCATCACCACCATCATTGTCATCTTCATTAGTATCATCAGGCTGTAGAGAGGTTAATCTTTGTCGTTGTCGTCCGCAGGCCTTGTATATCAGAGGATGCTATCTTGCCCTGTCCCTGACCAACTGTCTCCTTTCCTCTGACAAGTATCATATCTGGCTACAAAATAATCACCTCGGTCTACCTCCTCCCCTTGTGCTGTAAATTCTGCCTTCCAGAACAAACTCCTCCATTGCTGCTTCCCCCACACTATGGCCATAGAACTCCCGACTCCCCTTTCTCATTGTCCCCAGAATCCAGCGTTTGGTATTTGCTTTCTTTGTCCTCCTGTGTTATTCTCCGTATCCAGGGTATCCTATGTCTCCTCTTTAGGTACCACATTTCCATCGCATGGATTCTATGTTCTGAATCCTTGTCGACTGTTGAACACTCAGATCCATAAAGTACACAATGCAGCAATGCAAGATTCCTTATGTTGTATGGAGCTTCCTTTGTAGCAGAAACGTCCCCATTCTGTTTAAATCCTCCTTGGACATGAACAATGACAACTGTATCATCAGTGTACCTTATTTTGTTGACATTGAGATCACTAATTTCTAACCCAGGACAAGCTTTTATTACCCTCGTCATCATTTCGCTGTAGGGGTTAGAGAATTCCCTTGAGAATGCAAACCTCCGTCTAACTCCTTCCTTCACTGAAACAGATTTCCGATATTTTGCCCAATTCTGATAGCCTCTGTTTGAAACCAGGAGAGAAGGATGCACAAGTCCTGTCCTTCCAGTGCTACCTTTTGTGTATAGTATGGTGAGAAATCATCGACAACAAATTCTAAAATAAATAAAACACCAAAGAGGAAACTTTGCTTCCCTCAACGTTTCGTTTCTTGATCAGCCTGTAGTAGTAGACCTGACGAAGTCTGAACAAGAGACGAAACGATTTCGGAACCAAAATTTCCTTTTGAGCATGTTATTTAAGCACTACGTTAAAGGAAATTTGCATGTTGTCTTTGTGCTTTCCTTTGTCGAGTGCCTTTGCATAATCGACAAAGCAAAATACTTCTTAAGTACTTTATCTCAAATAACTCTTAAGGTAAGAACTACATTTCTGATGTCAGAAAACCAAACTGTGCTTTTAAAAGTTATGACCTAATCCTTCTCCTTGCTATAAGCAGTAGAATTATCTTAAATACGTTAATCAATAGATCAATTGTTCTATGCAGTGTGTATTAACTTCCAACTGATTTCTTTGCAAATACAATAAATGAAGACTTAGCCAACTGTAAATAAACTATGACTATTAGTACTAATATATGGCTTTCATAAGTCATGGTCGATACTATTATTCAGATATTGCGACATATCTATTGTAACATTCAACGCTAAACCAAGTGGGAGATGTTTGTGTGATAGGGAAAAGGTGACGGCGTGAGCCAGGTGTTTTCTCTTATCGCCTACCTTTATAGAGATATGTTAGTGCTGGTGACAATATGACAACTCTGTAACCAATGACCGTGGGCAAGTGAATGACGCTGTTGATGAAAAAATGCCAGAAGCTTATGAGAAGAATGATAAAAATTTTGTTATGCAAAGCTATTATGATCACTTCTTGCATTGGAATGGTTTCATTCATACTGGCAGTTTCTTTGTAACGCTTATCAATTACACAAATATCTCCTGTTCTACTCTTTCAACTTTTTCTATCAGCTTATCTCAATTAAGGTAATTGGTATTGATGCTGTTTGCTGATGGCCGAATATATCTGCCAGTTGTGACGTCGTGTCAAGCAATGTTTCTGACGTGAAGCACAACCTTATTGTTTACGGACTGTGTTTAAAAGTTAGGACGTTGCTAATTTACAAAAAATAGTTCAATATAAATATCTGTAGACGTAATATTGTATACACCACACACGACTGAGTTACACAAATCTGTGGATATTTCCTTTATCGTTTAGATTTAAGGGATCATTCTAAAAGATAAAAGGATGATCAAAAACTCACCGCTCATTTAGATCATCTGCATTCAAATCCTAAAAGGGGAGAGAAACTACAGGTTTCCGATTCTGGCTAGTTAATCATATTGGCCGTAAAAACGACGGAACGCAAGTTTGAAAACAATTGTAAAGAAGCATTTTTGCATACTTGCTCAGCGCCGTTTCCGTTTTTAAGCGACGTTCAAAATTAATTATCACCTATAAAGTTCTATTGAAATTTAATGTTCAAGTCACAATCTTTTGAAGTCGTTCAGCTAAATAACAAGTTCTAGTATTGTTTCTAATCATAGATTTATTTCATTTTATTCTGATAATAATATGATAATCACTTGACCTAACAGGATTCCCTTCATTTTCATTTGGACTTGAATTACCTCCGTCAACAGGAATACAATTCTATCTTCAATATCAATTATTCTCTTTTCACTTTTTGACAAATTTAATTTACACTGTTTGCACGTTCATGTTGGTCTTGATGACAAAATATCCTGTCCTATTATCCTCCACTGACACTCACTACGTCATCCTCTTCTGTCATATCACTGTCTTTAATGGCGATCTCTTTCAATTTTTGTTCACTTTGGATAAAACCCTACATTAAAGGTATGTGTATTGCTGTAAATTAAACAAATTTTTGTTATCTAATTAAATTTATTCTTTCTTATAATTTTTCACATTTTCTCGTTATACTCTTATCCACCATCTCACTATTGTATTAAGGGGATTGAAATTTGCACAAGTACCCTCCACTGATAGGCCTATGATTATTAAGAACAGAAAGGATAATTTTCAAGACCACCTGCATTTCGTCTTCTTACATTATCATCTGCTATGTTTTGTCCTAGGGTTTGACATTGAGATACGCCTCAGTTTTTAGTTCCATATCCTCATCAGATCTAATCACCCTTTGAGTAAGCGAGTTTAATCTTTTTTAAGATCATCCACGACTGGTCAACAACTAAGCTAAGCCCAGCTCTCACTATCCCAATCTAAGTTATTAGACACCCATCAGAAAAAGTCGGCAGGAATTATATGTATAGTAACAGTTGGAACAATCATGACTTCAATTTCCAACTGTATTCCTATTGATCCAATCTATGTTTTATCACTTTCTCTGAATTTGTTACTATATTGAAATGATTTGAAGAAGCCGGGAAATAGCTTTGTATTAAGATTAGCAATTTTTTGTCTTCGAGAAAAAGAAGAGGGATCTCTAATTTATGAAGTAACGTTGTATTTTCTCGTTTAATAAGTAGCAAAAGAAAGAAAATTGAGTATTAGTTTAGACATTTAATCATGGCACGGAATCGACTGCAATAAGGTATTTGTACAATGTAAACACCATAACCCAGAAAAGGGTAGAAATATGCTTCCATCAAGTTCTCAAGCATGCGTGAATCGTCCTTTTGTACAAATTGAGGTCTAAATAAGTAACTCCTCCATTCATCCTAGGATTTAAAAAATTATGGTAATATAGAAGTATATATTTTAAAAGATGCGTAAAACAGTATGGAGGATAATATGGGGCCACTCAAGGGTAGAAGCAGGCACCCAGTGTCTTCTTGACTCATTGGGAGATTCCAAAATTGTAAGCAAATTCTTTTCCAATAGATTGTCTACTCCTATATCGCAAGCCTCGGTAAGTATCTAGGAGGGAGAAACACTGGTTTATGGAGCATGCAAACTGAGCACCGTTTTATGCAACCGTGAGAAAGAGATTCTATACGATGCAAGACGGGCGTCCAAATAAGTCTAACTCTCTCCGATTTAGATGCATTTCCATTAATAAATAGCAAGGTAACATCACAAACAAACAAATAAATGGAGGAAAAGTCACTTATCAAACAATCCCTGCTGAGAGAACTAAGCCTCGTATGACTGAAGCAGAATGTCGTGTGGTTGCATCCCAAATGACAGTTTCAAATGAGACAACGCCATCCACTGACATATAGCTTGATATTTAAGAGGAATACGAACCAAAGCGATACATTTAGTGAAAAGCCATCTGCATCAAAGTAGCTACGACCTTTCGTGGTGGCAGAAAATGATGAGTTTCAGAAATTCTGCCCTTGAATTTGTTGCTTCAGCATTGATTGAGCAGGTTGTCATTCTTTGGGTGGGGAATTCGACCTCACGTATCATCAAAATTCAAATTTTAGTTTTCTTCAGAGTACAGTTGCTTGAGCGTCGTGAGTAGAATGATAGAACTTCATTAATGCAAGGATCATTTTTTGGTGTTTCAAGCCGACAGTTTTATGATTAAGAATATTAGGGTACCTTGAGAGGGTTTACATTTAAAGATCATTGTCAGGGTAGTTGCAGAATTACTGATTTAATACTTGTGCGGTTTTTTAACTTACTGTGGACATGAATTTTTTTAGCGAAAAGATTGCACGGTCACCCAATGCACTGAAATAGAAGTGGCCATTTGACACCATGCGTTGCTAATAAACTGATATACCTCTGCATGTAGATTTACCATTAACCCTGAGTAACAGGTCCTTGCGTGTGTTACCAGTCTAATCAGTTGAGTCTAGGACTCGCAAACAGGAAGAGCCACCCCCTGTTTACAATATAAATGCCCTGTTACCCTAAAGTATGAATTCGTCCAGCTCTGGTAGTGATCGACCCCGAGGTTTCTTGCATTAAACGCTGACATAACCACTGCACTCAACTGTATATTTCTAAATTCTAAATAGAACTTAATATGTTACTTAAGTTATCTCTAACATACTTTATCAATACATTAGAGGAATAACAGATTGATATTTTGGTAAAATGATCATTATTAACATTTTATTATCTGTAATGAATTTTAGAAAATAAGAATTGCTTCAATTTGGATGCTTCAAAATCTCACTTGAGCTGAGAATGACTCTTTGATCAATCTACCTACGCAAATATTTCATGAAGACGGATTCAAAAGAATAAAATTTACTATTCTTGTGTCTCATGAAACAAAGAGAATTGTATCAATATCTTGTGTTTGTAACATTATTTGACTTGTCTGATCTTATAGTCAACATTTATTCCCTTTTTGGCAGTGTTTTTATTTGGATTGAAAGAGCATTGATGGCAAACAAAGTCAAGCATTTTGCCTGAATTGACGTCGAAAATTGTGGAAAAACGACTTTACTAGACAAGAGGAAGTGCAGTATTAAGAATCAGACGACCATACTTTGATCCACACTAGAGTAGTAAAAATGAAGATGCGCCTACCTTGCTTGATGAGCTGATAACAAGCTCCTTGCTTAACTCGGTGTCATTAATCTACGATCAATCAGAGAAAATTACATTCCTGTTTTTACTTTCTTACTCCTTACGTCGCTAGCCAAACGCTTGTAATAGGCACTATGGAGACAAGCAATTACCACCAAATCATACTTATATATTTCATTTCTACAACAACTATGTCTAGGGCCTGTGCTTAATGTTCCAAAAAGTCGTAAAGACACCAAATTTGGGATATTTCATTGTTGCTGGGTGGGATTATCATTATACGTCCCTTTAGTAGCCATGTAATTAACTTTTTGAACAAGCACGCTCGAATGGCAGTTTTTCCGTCTGAGGTGAACTAAAAACCCTCAGCATCATATCGATGCCAGAATTACCACATGTCCCTGCACGTGTTATCCGTTCGTAAAATGATTATTCTCTCTATTACAATGCCAAAGCTAAAGGCTACAAATAAAGGAAGATTTTAAAGTACGTTTTCCACTGTACATAGTAAGAATACTAATAACTGCAAATAAATATGTTTAAAAACGTGTTAAATCATGAATGAGCTTCATTTAGAAGTCATAAATAGTGATGTTTAAATGTAGGGGTTTCATTCTGATGAATGGTTTACGACCACGTAATCAGCTATCACTGAAAAAACTGCAAATTGTAGGAAGAGGTGCTTAAAGTTAGATTGATAAGGAAGGCGATTTTCTCCTTTTTTGCCCTAATCTACGCGAGTCAGACAACGTATCAAAGCTCCTCCATTTTTTCATGACATTTAAAAGCCAAAGTACCCCCTGAACATCTATGTAATCTTTATTAGTTAACGACTGCAGGATTTTCTGCTTCTGAGACTGAACTGCGTTGAGTTTATCTTAAAGTATGCACAGCTTAATTTAGGGATTAAAATCTGAGCAAATTGTTCTAATTGATGTAGATTTCTCATTCACAAATACAACCTAATTTGTGGAAGGTGCACTATAAAGTGAAACAACTCTGTGGTCTTATTTGAATCTTGTTCATTTTTACCAACTCGAAAATAATGAACTTGATAAGTTTGTACAGAAGGAGGAGAGCGAAACACAAGTTAGCAGACTGTTTATAATTATGTCAAGCTACGTCCTCATTGGCACCCACCTGTTCATGGTGATTGAAAAAAACGAATTTGGGACCGTATTACGTGCCACAATGGCGAGCGATTTAAGTTGTATGCAGAATTGGGAATCCTGCCGTTTCTTTGAATTATCCTCTAAATGACTGGCGCTATGAAGACACGGCTTGCTTTTCTTGTTGCTAATGCAGCTTACTATGCCTAAAGGAATGAAACTGCTTGTTAGCAGCTAGGTCGTTTTTCCTATCTAAGACAGAACAACTATCTCTTTCAAGTCCACGTCAAGGGAATGCTTTGAAAAAGAAACTTGTCTTTCTGACTTTATCTTTCACCCTCGTGTACAGAATAATTAAGAGGCTCAGTATCTGTTTGATGCTATTATATTCATTTGTTTAGTAGGTTTTTTTTTTGGGGGGGGGGGGGGGGGGGA